>JANHZU010007008.1:556316-568003 GCA_032468055.1 Acrochordus granulatus
ATCAGGAAGCCAGGTTAAGATCCCCTTGCAGTGCAGGTGGGGTGAGTTCCCTGACATGCTCTGCAAAGTTGCTGCTGTTTCCATCTCAGCTCAGCTGCTCATGTACTTTCTTTTGATGAAAATAATCACATTTGGCATACACTTGATAGAATTAAAAAAAAAAACTATTAGCAACTCACATAACATTAAGTGTCTTCAATTAATTTTCCTTTTGTTTAAAGAGATAGGAAGGAAGAGTGAAATACACTGACTTTGTCTTTCAATTGTTGTTGTTGTTCAATCCAAAGTCATGTCTGACTCTCTGCAATCCCATGGATGCAGCATACCGGGCCTCCCTCTCCTCTACTGCCTCCCAGAGTCTGCCCAAACCCACACCCATCGCATCAATGATGTTATCTAGCCACCCCCTTCCCCTTTTGCCTTCAATCTTTCCCAGCATCACGGTCTTTTCCAATGAGTCCTCTCTTTGCGGTATTTGAGCTTCAGTTTCAATATCTGTCTTTCCAATGAACAGTCAGGGTTGATTTCCTGTAGATTGACTGGTCTGATTTCCTTGAAGTCCAAGGGACTCTCAAGAGTTTTCTGCAGCACCTCAAGTTCTTTGGTGCTCTGCCTTCCCTATGGTTCAACTCTCATACCTTCCAACCTGAGGAGCTCATCTTCCACTGTCATATTTTTAGCCTTTTAATATTGTCTATGGGTTTTTTTTGGCAAGGATACTGGAGTGGGTTGCCATTTCCTTCTCCAGTGGATCTGCTATGACCTGTCCATCTTGGGTGGTCCTGCATGTTCATAGGTTCATTGAATCACGCAAGCCCCCCAGCATGACAAGGCAGTGATCTGTGTGTGGTTGGTCTTTCAATAGTGTTCTCTTAGTCATATTTTTTTTGGAATGATTTGGATTTTATGAAAGACTTTTAACGCATCTTGTACTCTTGTTCATGTGCACTACTGAAGCATTTCAAAGTACTATAAATAGTGAGTTTT
The DNA here is from genome assembly GCA_032468055.1 of Acrochordus granulatus. NCBI lineage: Eukaryota > Metazoa > Chordata > Lepidosauria > Squamata > Acrochordidae > Acrochordus > Acrochordus granulatus. Next base: position 557,304 of record JANHZU010007008.1, read on the forward strand.
ACAGAAGAGTAATGAAAAATTATTTCTTAGAAAAACTGGGTATAATAGAATTAGTCTTTCACACAGACAGATCAGGCTAATACATTTTAACAAAATTATAAGCATAACCATTCTGTTATTATTGCAAGTGCTTTTTGAGAACATAAACTCACAGGTATTAAATGTGAGTGAGAAGATTGAACAAATGTGGTTATGATTTCACCAGCATAGCTCCTATTGTGAGTATATTGCATAGTATCCCATGTGAGGCAGTAATATCTGAGCAGATAGCAATGTCTAACTGATCTTGTGCGGGCTTAGAAACCAACTCTGCTTAGTGTTCATCTAGGAAACAAGATCCATCTGCAGGGAACACCAGAGCTGTCTGATAGACTGAGAAGTTTAAAAGTTTTCTTCAAGAAGACGCTGACAAACTACCTCCATATTTAAATATCTATTAATATTCTCATTAATCCAGGTCATGTTATGGAGTAAAAATTGCAAAAATTTGCAAAGTTTCCCAAAAAGGTAACTGGACATCAACCACAAGATGCCACTGGAGACACCTCACCCCCCACCCAGAAGGCATCCTCACTGCATCTCCTGCAAACACAGCTCCTCCTGAAACATATTGTTGCAGGAGGTGCAGTATGTCGCATAGTTTTTTTTCTGTTTGTTATGGGGTGGCAGAAGGAGACTGAAAGAGAAATCTCCTTTACACTTATAGTAAAGGAGATATATCCTTTACACTGAGAGGGCCTTCCAGATGGGGGGTGAGGCATCTCCAGTGGCATCTTGTGGTTGATGTCCAGTTGCCTTTTTACTATAGAGGTAGTTAATTTTTTTGCAATTTTTACTACCTCTATATTTGGGCAAGAAAACTGAATGGCTGTAATCCATGAAGTTACCAGAAGTCAAGCTTGACTTGAAGGATACTTTTCTTAATTTTAGGGAATAACAAAAATATCACAGAGGCAGTATATATAACTATCCAGCAAGTATCTAGCAAGTAACCATTATATATTATTGCTTCCCAATTGTATTACTCTTGTGGTTTGTCACACAATCAGCCAGATGTTTAGACTATTTATAGCATTTTTATCCACCTACTGAGTCCTTCCCAAGGACCTGGGATAGGTAGATGTTTTTATTTGTTGTTGTTTGATGGAGTAAAAGTATTGTTGCAGGATATAAGCTGTTCCAAGTAAAGCTGCTGTTTGCAAGTGATTGATGGTGATTTTGTCAATGCTGATGGTAATTTTCAAGTGGTGTTTCAGATGTTTTGGGATTGCACCCAAGGCATCTATCACTATGGATACTATGTTTGCTTTCTTTTGCCACAGTTGTTCCATTTTTATTTGCAGGCCATTTATATTATGATTTTATCCAATTCTTTCTCTTCTAGTCTGCTGTATCAAGGTACTGTCATGTCCATTATCCAGACATTTTTGTCTTTCTTATTGACAATTCTTAAGTCTTATAAGATGCCTATACTGTATATTTGAATTCTAAAATCCCAGAATACTTTAGCTTCTTTATTTTCTGTTACTTTGTCTATTTTGTGATCCCACTAGTTCTTGCTTAAAGGCAAATGGTGTTTCTTATAGATTTCCCCAATGTGCCATTGTTGCTACTTTGTCATTATTATTATTGTTATTACTCAATCAGAAGGTCTTTATGAACTGCACTAATTTTAATAGCAACAATCTTTAATAGCAAACCCTGCATGCTAATTTAGTTAGATAGTACCATTTATACTTCTTTATCATGGTGTTTGTCATCTGAAGCCAAGCAATGGCAATCATAATTTCACAATGAAGACATATATAATTGAGGTCATTACAGAGAGCAACTTGTAATGTGCATCTACAGAACAAAATTCATTGATTTAACATAGCTCAGAGATAATTTACATAGCAAGTGCAAGTCATAGATTCTACTTTCCTTGAGCAAGAGGAGTACATTACATGGAGATTTCCATTTGATTTGGAAAATGATTTTTGTATCTTTAATTAGATTTTTTTAGTTTAAATTCTGGATCTAACATTTTGCAATATATTGTTACTGCTTTTTAATTATTTTTCCCATTTATTCATAGATATTTTCCAGTACATGAAACAGTGAAATATTTTTTCTAGGCTTCACTAGATGTGCCTCTTATTAAAGAATGAAGATTCCATAGCTTTTATTTATTATGTTGATTCGCACAAGCTCATAATGTATTCTATCTCCAATCAATAAAGGAACTTTGCACTAAATTTTAGTCTCAGTAAATATGTTCTATCTTAATTTAGGATGTACACAAGCCAAAACTTTTTTCTCTGTATCTTCTGTTTCACCCGTCAATAAAACACATTTCTAATGAGGGATGTATGAGCATCTGTATATCTGTTCTCTGCTTTTTCATTGAGCCAAAGATACATTTCATGCAAATCCATTCAACTCCATGATGTACGTATAGTACATACATGTGATGTGTATGTATGTGTGACACAGAGTGTTAACATTTCATATATCAGATTTATATGCCACTTTTCCACTAGAAATTCACAGTAGCATAAAAATTTTTGTCTCCTCCCAGAAGAACAACCCTGCAACTCAAATAAATCTTTCTATAGTGAAAGATTTATTGGAAAGCAAATTAAATATTTGAAAAGAAAATTAAATATTGGAAAACAAATTAAATATTTGAGACTATTACATTAATCAAATTATCAAAATAGGATGCTGAAAAATTATACCATCAGAAACAGTAGAATCTTTTGTTCCCCATTAGTACCAAATGGCTCTAGTAAATGCAAGAATCTCCGTTTGGATTCAACCATTATGATAATTTGTCAGCACAGACAGCCCCTTCCATTCATGCAAGTGACTCATAAATCAGACTAAATCTGTCTGAATTATTAGTAATAAATCCCAAAATCCACAGTGATCTAGTGGTAAGGTAATATATGTACTTTGTTTTGTAAAATTTCAGATGACAGAAGTTCACATTAACATTTTTCCCATTTTTAAAAATATCTCCTGAAAGCAGGTAGAAATCAGCACTAGTGCTCTGACACTCCAAATTCTGATTTCATGAAGAATTGACTTAACTTTCTAACAATGCAACTCACTATGTGCCTTTGTTATCATGCAATGAATCTGAGGAAATGGGAAAACAGGGAACAGGAAAATACCACTATCGGCAATAATAGATCCAAACAGATGTTTAGAACTATTTGTTATAGGCATAATATTCATATAATGAGAACATCTATTTCTCATATTATATATCAGCATATTGATTTTTTATAAAGTCTGAAAGGTATTTCTGAGGCCCAGATCAGAGTCAACTGAAAAATCTTCCCCATGTGGGTTTATTATTTCCATCATGCATTATAAATGTAGGAACATAACTGAGCAAATGCATATATGTAAAATAAGATTATTTTTAAATCCTAAAAAAATATGCTAACCTAAACTATATTTTGTAATTGCCATAATTCAGGCTATTACTGTAATGAATAATTTTATCCCATAGGCATGCTGCTTCAAATAATGTTTTATAGTAAATTCTGCACTAAATTAATCATAGTGTTTTCTGAGTCATAAAAAAGCAGGACTTTATTTCTAACCATGACAACAAATTTAGCATCTTAAGAGTTTTCTGTTATTTATTCATGAAGTCTACAGGCTATGACTTTTTGTGTTATGTTTAATCTTTTGCTAAAAAGTATACAATTTGTTCTGTCAATTTTCCCTTCAGAAAATAAGTTTAGCTCAGGTTGTCTCAATGTTGCCTTATCAGTGAATAGGGTGACATATAGATTTAATAAATAAATAAATAAACATTCACAATGAGTGCTTCCTAAAATAAAAGCTGACTTTGTAGCCATGGCAGCTGCCTCTACAAACAAAACAGATCTCACTTTATCAAAAAATAAAGGAGGTAAACTGGCCTTGGATGTTCATTTATAGGCTCAGCAAACAAACATAAGGGGTCTGTGAGTCACACAAAACCACTAAGGCTCTCAACTTGAGTGAAATTGATTTGAATGTTGATATAATTCAGGAGAATAGAGTATGTTTGCATGCCATCAGATCAATTCAAAAGGATCTGAAACATGGAATCAATTATTTAATATGAAGTTTAATTTCAGAAAGGTGATTCAATTCAAGTGCCTATGAATTGAAAGTTTGTACTGTATAGACCAATTCTCCATCTGTCACTTACATGTCCAGCTAACAATGGAAAGTAACAACATGCACATGCTTTTCTTTTCCTTTCTTTATATCCTAAATCATGTTCTTTTCATAAGGCATTATTATTACATTACAGTAGGAAAACAAGAGTATTGGGGAGAGAGGAAAATCAATGATGATATAAGGTATGGTTATTTTACTGTCCTTGTGATTTATTGTGGTAAGGATACAAAAACTTGACAGCTAATTTATTCAAATATAGTTTACTCATAAGCCATACTTTGTTGGGGACGAACATAGTTTTAAGCATAAGGTATGCTTTACAAAGCATGCTGGCTAAGTTCTCTCATGCTAATTCAAAATTGAATAAAATATGTAACAAAGTATATAAGTATACTACTATAATTTAATTTATAGTATGAACTATATGAACTCAGCTTGTTATTATGATCTCTGAGCCTGGAATTTTGTGGGGGTTTTTAGGTTCCAAATGATAAAATCCTCTCAGGGAATTGAGGAGGGATGGCTTTTGTTGCAGAGAACTGTGGGTGGGTTGACTCAACCAGTCACTTTCATTGCAGACATGCATGCATCTGAACTACAGAGCAACTTGTAATTAGTGCCATTTAGTTCAGATGGAAGTCCAGTTGTTACAGGATCTTGGTCTTCCATTGTTCCTTCTTTACCAACAAGTCAGTTTTATATCGAATAGTTTTTATTAAACTCCTTTCTCCCACTCTGTCTGCCTCCTTTACACATCGCATGTAGCTATGTTTTGATTGTTTCTATGGTAACACAGCTGCCTTCCTTGAAAATGTCATCTCCACAAATCATCTCAATTTGATCACAATCATGAATATCAATTTTTAACTGATAATATAAGGCTAGAAATGGTGAAGCAAATTTGAAAACTTCTATTTCACGTGTACATTCTAATTTAGCCACAGCATTGCTGACCTATAGCTTGGTGGATCAGATATGTAACATTACACTTCTGTGCTCAGTAAGTTCAGTTGTTGAAGGAAAAAATGCACTCTAGTCCAGATACAAAAGCTCCAACTAAGGCATGTAAAATATAGAAATTAAAGTCTAAGTTGAGTTCTCATATTTCACAGTTGTAAATGATGCCTGTTTGAATCATTCAACTGACTTTTTAATGATTTTCCTTCAGAGTGGAAGAACTTGTTAGGAGAAATATTGTGTCGTCTGTTGAACGACTTCACACAATCCTCTATTATCACCCACCATGACAACTAAATGGCAGAGTTCTTTATGATTTCCAGAAGAGACAGTGGCTATGTAACTCATTTGATCACATGAGAATGAAAAGATAAAACAGTAGGAGCAAATCCTAATACCTGAAATAAGAAATTATATGACTACTCAACATCTTTGGAGAGATACTACTAATTTTAAATTTGACGATTTGATCAGTAAGTACCCATTTCCTGCCATTTATTTCCCTTTTCTATGACATGAAGAGAGTGAATGGGAAAGGGAGGAGGGAGAAAAACAAACACTTTCATAATTTTGCACTGCATAATATATCCACCAAATTGTTTTTATTCCATTCAGTGACATATTAATCTCATTCCCATACAATTCTCCAAAATACTTCCCTTCACATTCCTTCACCTTAATATTATCACACATCATTTCATCACTTTTGCTTTTAATTCCATGCACTCTGCTGGGGACTCCATGTTTAACCTTTTTCATCTATTCTTTTTATATTTCCATCAAAATCACTTTGTTTTTTCCTTTCTTAATCTAAATCATTTCTTGCTCTCTGATTACATTATTTGCAGCTGTCTTCTTCTATAAATACACATTGTGTATTTTTCTCTTGTTCTCATTTTCCACGAATCATGCGCTCTCACTCATAATCTCTTTCATCTCATGATTCCACCAACCATCTTTTTAAATTCTTCCCTTTAGTATAACTTCCTTTAGTGGCATTGTGCAACATGACTCTTTTTACTTTGTTCCAAGAAGCTTCCACATCTCCTTTTGTATCTTTCATTCATTCTGTGTAAAGACTAATCTGTCTTCTATTATTATCAGTTAGTTTTAAATGCTTGCATATTGATTATCAAGGCAGTTTACATCAAACAACAGCAATAAAATCATAAAATCAACTAGACATAACATTACCATAGTCCACTAAAATTATGAATATATAAAATTCCATCTATATACTGCTAAACTCTCATGTCTGTAACCTTTAACTGGGCAAAATGGTCACCACAAGGCAAAACCTTTTCAACCAAAGTACTTCAAATGGTCTAACTTACAGATTGTGTCCAAAATCTGGAATCCATGACTCCTGTGCAACTGAACTTTGGCAAATGTTATAAAATATTTTATGACATAAAAATAATTATAAAGCATTTTATGACATAATATAATGTCATAAAACATGTTCTGTGGTCAACATCTGATATTCATTATGCTATACAGTTCAGCAAAGGCAACTTCCAAGGCTGATACTTTTCTAAATATCTCCTTGAATTTTTAAGATCCCTCCCAGCAAAGGCAGTATATTAGAAGCCATTGTTGAGGAATGTGGAATCTCATTCCTCACTGAGGAATTTGGTAAGGAAATTTACCCTTCCCCCAGCAAAATGGCAGACAGTTCTGCAGGTCAAGCCAAGAAGGTGGCAATGGTGATGGGAAATGGCACAAACCTATATGATTTGTGGAAAGAAGAATGTCTCAGTGGATCATGGGTTGTCTAGCAAATGCTAGCTACAGAACATAGCCCTTTTGTTGTTGGTCAAATACCTGTCTAATAAAATGTTTTTTATGGAACTCTGAAAAGCCAGGGCAGGGAAGCCTTACCTCCTCACTTTAGGAGGAAAGTTGTTCCAGAACATCAAGAAAAAGATGCTCACTATATGCTTCTATCTTTCATTTCCTCTTATCTTACTGGGCCTGTTTTCCTGAAAGCCACATGAGGCAGGTAGAATCAGTTTGAAGGGGGATGTCACAAAGATACCAAAAAGCCAAGACATAAAGCTTTTCTTTTATTCTTAGTTTCTCAGACACATAACATTTGTTAATTCACGCTCTTTAACTTTTACTCATCTTCCGTTCCAAGTTAAATACTTGGAACGGAATAATTCCTCACTTAGTGACCAGTTGCTTAGCAACTGTTTGAAGTTAAATGGACCTCCCCAGAGCTATTTATGACCTGGCTCCAGAGTTTCAATGGCCACACCAGTTAGGCTCAAGCAACCATATTCACACATGAAGGTTCCAAAATAAGAATTTTCTCAGACTAATGGTTTGCACCTGGGTGAAACTAGATTAGGATCAATGGCATTCAAGTAGGGTTGGACTTTGTCCTCTTATGGGTACGAAGGGATTCTGGATTGATGCCTTGTTTTACTCCTCCTCTTTCTCCTATATACTATCCCCACGCTCCTGTGATCATATTTTAGACATTTGGCAATGAGCTCACATTTATAGCCATTTGCAGCATCCCATGGTCATGTGACCATGATTTCTGGCAAAAAAAGTCCATTGAAGGAAATAAATTTGCTTAATGAATTTGATTCTTAATATCATCCTTTGCTTTTCAGTTGGATAAGGAAAAGTAGACTTAGTTATCTGTCTTATGCCAAAGGCCACACTTTCTGCTAAAGGTAATGACATATTACCAAACATTTTGGACACAGTTGGCCAGTCTTCTCCAAGTGAAATTAATGCCCAGTTTCATGAATGTTGGTTTATACTATTCAAAACATAAAAAATAATTTATTGTATTTGATTATAGGGTCTAAATTAATCCTTAATTTATATGGCTACCCCATAAATCTTTATGGATTTTCATAAATATACTGACATCCCATTAAATAGAGGAACATGGGTAAAAGCTAAATTGATTTTTTAAAAAAGGGAGGCCACGAGTTCAAAGGAGTTCAAGAAGCACTACCTTAAATGATAAAAAAGTCTATTAGTTCCAACAAATCATCATTTAGAATAGTCTGGTATCAGTCTATGGATTGTTGTTTGCAGAATAACATTTGATTATATTACTGTGGGGCACAATTCATGTATTAAAGAAGTGAAATTTCTAATTCTTATTTTTCACAATTTTTCCCAGATACACGGTAAACCAGTGTCCCCTGTGTTCATCTAGAATATGATGGACATTTCATACCGCCAATTTTCGATAAGATGTAATAGTTACCTCATGAAAAATACAGCTTTCATGACTTCCCTCTTTTATTAAGTATTTCCACTTCACAGTTCAGCAACTTTTTGCAAATGCAAAACACTGACTTCACTAGCAGTATATTTTTATCCAGTTCATTTATTTAAATCTTTTTTATATTTTATTTTAATGTTTTTTTAATGTTTTAATTAATGTTTTTAATATTTCTTTTTTATTAGCCACCGAGAGTCTTTGGATTTTGGTGGCAGAGTAATCCAATAAATAAATAAATCTGCAAGCTCTCACATCGATGCCATTTCCATGCATTCTGAATACTTAACAGTGATTTCCAGGATTCCCTCCTCCCGTTTTTTTCAAGAAAATCCTATGACAGTTTATTCTGAGATTTGATTGATAGCAGTGATTCCTTTATTTCTCAATAGATTTCTATTCCACCTTTCCTCCAGGGAGTCCCACAGCACTCTTGCTCCGTTTCTTCCTCCAAATAACCTCACAAATGTGAGCAGATTAGGCTAAAATAGAGTGATTGGCACAACATGCAATTACTCATAGTGAGTCTTTATAGCTGACATGGACTGTACCTTTGGTCTCCCCAATCAAAGCCTGTCATCTTAACTGCTGCATTACAAGGCTCTTAGTAATAAGTAGGCAATTGTGCCATTTATTCTAATTAAAAATTGGCATGTTATACAAACATTCCTATTTAAAATATGTAACTTAGGTATCAGTATTTGCAAGGATGGCTGCTTATTTGAAGTAGCGTTACCAAAATGAGAAAGAAAAAAGTAAGAAGAAAGGAGAGAGAGAGAGTGGGAGAAAAAAATCTCACAATACTGCAAAAAAACCTAAAGCACGAAGGGAAAAATAATGAAGAGATGAAAAAGCAGTAATTCCCAAGGAAATCCATGGGATTCATTTTATTAGCACTTTTAATGTTGAGTTGTAGTTTTGCTACTATTAAATCTTTTCAAACTCCTGAAGTTAAGAACCTTTGACGTTGTTTCATAAACTGAAGAGGTAATTTATCAGACTTTATATTTGATTTCTGGAAGAGTCTCAGGACTTTAAATAAAATTTGGATCAGTATTTCAGAGAGATCATTGCTTTCAGTGGATTAGGTCTCCATGGAGAATAGTGGAATTTTTAGTGAAAGAAAGACTCAGATTAGAATGGTAATTTTGACAAAGATTTGAAAGGCTAAGTTAATATTCCCCAGTGTAGAGGCAAGATTAGTAGAAGTGCCAAGATGGGCTAAAAAGTGAACTTTTTGACAAACCTAATTTGTCAAACATATGGACATAAGGATGTGTAATTAAATAGGTTTCTTTGCTGATCAACTTTAAATGTGTATTTTTGTATTATAGATGCCAAAGAGGCAGTTGATGAGGATCAGCGATTGGTAAACCAGACCCTGTTGTAATGGCCAGATAATCTTCTTCTGCAGGAAACAAAGGTGCTGAAAAAATTTAGTTGCCTTTTATCCATTAAAATTTGACAGTCAAGAAATGGAAGAGTCTCAACGTGGCTTATGTTCGTTTTGTTAACAACTCAAAGTTCATCAGATAATGATGCATCTTTCTTACAGCAACATGTGAAGAAAAACATGAATTGAGGTTACTTGTGGCAAGAGCTCTGCAGTTGATGCATTAGCCTCAGTTCCAAACTACAGAAGTTTAATTATGAGGAGCAATGGCACATTACTTATATCAAAGTATTCTCAGCTTCTGACAACAGTAAGGGGAGAGAGGAAAGATAAAGATGCTGTCAAGGGAACATGAGACTGCAGAAATAAAACAGTGGGATGGAGATGCATAGCAAATGTTTGGGGGTTAAACTGAGCATAGTGTACAAATTAAGAATGATGGTATGGATGGAAAATCGGCTTGCCTGCTATGAAATTTAAATTCAGTAATTTAAATTACTGAACATTTTATTTCTAAAATGTTCATTAGTATTTAAATATTTTCTGTAAATTGATATCTTCATTTTCTACATATTGACTTATTTCATATGAATAAGTGCCATCCTATTAAGATTTTGGAATTAATTTATAAACGGATATATGCAGTTTAATTATTTCAAAAGTTTGGAAGTGATTTTGATCGTTCTGATGATTATTCGGAAGCTTTATTAGATGTAATTATTGGTTAGATATAATTATTGACCGGGCTGGAAAAAAAAATAAAAAGGTGTTACTTCTCCAATGATATTCTCCTTAACTAGATTTGCAGATTTAACTTTTCATTCTGAATATATAATTGGGAAAATATGTTTCAATATAAATTTTATATTAAAAATTTATAAATTTTATAAATATCTAAAAAATTCCAAGGAGCAATTATATTAAAAATTTATA
>JANHZU010007008.1:596414-608933 GCA_032468055.1 Acrochordus granulatus
AGTAAGGCAAGAACAAATGGGTGAAAGCTCGACAGGGAGAGACAGAAACTCAACTTCAGGAGGAATTTCCTGATCATTTCCAGAAGTCTGTAAGGGTGGGAGCTGACCTCACCTTAGGGGTATGATGTTCCACAGGGCAGGAGCCACAGCAGAAAAGGGTCTTCTTCTTGACCCTGTCAGCTGAAACTCTTTGGCTGATGGGATCATCAGCCAATCATACATCTCTTCTGCTGTATCTGGTGGGGCAGGACATCCCCATTGGGGTGACACGATTCCTCAGATAGCCTGGTCCCATGCCATGAAGGGCTTTAAAGGCCAAAACCAATACCTTGAGTTGCACCTGGAAGCAGACTGGCAATCAATGCAGTTCATGCAATAGAGATGTTACACGGGCCATTCTATTGGCCCCTACGATCATCTGCACAGCAGCATTCTGCCCCAGCTGTAGTCTCCAGATGCTCTTCAAGGGTAGCCTCATGCAGAGCAAGTTGCAGTAATCCAACAAAGAAATGACAAGAGCATGAGTGACTGAGTGAAGGGAGCTCTGGTCTAGGAAGGGGTGCAACTGGCACACACACAAAGTTGTACAAAGACTCTCCTAGCCACAACTGCCACCTGCTCTTCAAGCAGAAGGCATGCCAGATTGTGCACCAGGTTTGTCTGGGGGAGTGTCACCCCATCTGGAGTTAAATCTGTTAAAGTCCCAGACACCCAAAGCCACTCAGAATTGCCAGAGTTCAACTGAAGCCTGTTGTCCATCCAGACCTGTATAGTCTCCAGACACCAAGTCAGGGCCTAGATAGCATCACTTGGATCACCAGGGATGGAGATATAAATCTGAGTATCATTGGCATACCAATGGTACCTCATCCCATGGTGATGGATGATTTCACTCAGTGGTTTCATGTAAATGTTAAAAAGGAGAGGGGAAAGTACTGAGCCTTGTGGCACACCACAAAGTAGCAACCATGGACTGGACTTTTCTCTCCCTATTAACACTGATTGGGACCAGCCTTGGAGAAAGGAGCCAAACTAGTGCACTGCACTGCCAGCCCCAATCCCCACAACCAACCCAAAAGGATACCATGAACGATGGTATCAAACACTGCCAAGAGGTCAAGGAGAGCTAGGTACCTCCATCCTGCTCTCACCAGAGATCATCCACAAGAGTGACCAATGCTGTCTCCATCCCATAACCAGGTCTGAACCCAGACTGAAAAGGGTTCAAAAAATCCATTTCCTCCAAGATCCTCTGAAGCTGCCATGAGACTTTCTCAACTACCTTCCCTAACAAGGGAAGGGGGAGACTGGATTATAATTGTCCAGACACGTGGAGTCCAATGATGAAGGGAATGAACCAGGTTCTCCTTAAAGGTCCTGGAAATATCCCCTCTCGCAGTGAAACATTTATCACTGCGTGGACTCACCTGCTAGTCACCATCCTGGCAGCTTTCATCAACCAGGAGGGACAAGGGTCTAATTGATAAGTGCTTGCACTGACAGCATCGAGGACCCTGTCCACTTCATCAGGAACAACAGGATTAAATTGTTCCCAGATAACTGGGTAAGATTCCTCCCTAGGCATCTCAAGTAGATCAGCATCACACAAGGCTTCCAACTGGGACTGAATCTGAGTGACTTTATTTGCCAGGTGTTCAGCAAATTCCTCTCACAGCCCTGAAGATCCCCTGAGTCCTCCTCACCAAGAAGGGACTGGGTGATCTTAAACAGAGCTGAAGGACGACACTCTTCAGATACAATAAGGGTGGAGAAATAATTATGTTTCCCCACCCTTATTGCCACAAGGTAGGCCTTAACAGCAGCTCTAACTTGAATACGGTCAGATTTTTCCCTAGATTTCTGCCAGTGCTCTAGGCGTCTATTTACCCTTTTCAGCACCCACAACTCTTCTTTAAACCATTAGAGTGGCGAATGTGATGAATAGAGAGAGGCTGCAAAGGTGCAATCCTATCCAAAGCCTTGGCTGACCTTTGGTTCCAGGACATAACCAGGGGTTTGGCAGGACCATGCAGCAATGCCCCGGGACATCCCCCAGCTCCCTCTGAAACACTTCTGGATCCATCAGTCACCAAAGGCAGACTGATTGAATTGGCCCAATCTCCCTGCAGAGGCGGGTAGCATTAGAGAATCTCGTGGCGTGATCTTGACAAGGAGGACACTGAAAGTTCCCATTGCTCCAATGAGAAAATCATATCTGGAGTGTGGCCACTCTCTTGAGTAGAGCCCATAATAATCTGGGATAGGCCCACAGCTGCCATAGAAGCCAGGAACTCCTGAGCTAGTCCTAAGGACAGACCCAGGGAGGGCAAATTGAAATACCCCAGGACTATCAGCTTGGGGAAGTCCACCACCAACCCTGAGATGGCCTTGACCAGCTCAGGCAGGGAGGATGCTACATAGCAGGGAAGCTGGTACAGTAGCCATAATCCCGACCGATCCCAAGAGCCGAGCTTCAAGAACAGAGTCTCACAATCGGTTACTTGTGGACCAAGGCCCCTGGAGGCAAAGAGAGATTCTTGAATGACCACTGCCACCCCACCTCCTCTACCCTGGATCTTCACTGATGCCAAACCTTAAAAAAAGCTGGACACATTTCTGAGAGGGCAACCCTCCCCTCAGGAGCCAGCCAGGTCTCAGTAATGCATGCTAGATCAGCTTGCTCCTCCTCAGTGATGTCACAAATCAAGGGAGCTTTTTATTGACTGATCTGGCATTCACATTACCATCTAAGGAATGTGTAGACATTTGCAGTGTAATAATTTTTGTCTTTTTTACATTAGTAAATAGAAATATGACAGTAATTACATAAAATTCTGACACAAACAAATCAAAATATAAAAGGTAGATTTATCCTGAATTTCATGGATCTTTTTTTATTTTTACAGCTGGATCTATGACTGCTGAGGCTCATCCCATGTAGCTGGTTGTGTTATATAATTTAATGAAGTTTTCAAATAATCTCATGAATAAAATAAGAGGATTGATGATGATCTGTGCCTTGAATCTATGGTTTGTATTTGAGTATTACTGAAAAATGTCAGATCAGATCCAGTGTGATTATTGCTTATTCTGTGGTCATGGTTTTCTGATGTATAGATGTTTTAGTTAAATTTCATAGAAAAATCCAAATAATCTACAAGGACTTTCTTTGGATGCATCTTTGCATCATGGTATATTACAAAGATTCAGATCTGTGGTTGTAACAATCATTCTCTGAAGCCCAATTAGAACAATGAATTCACAGTGATTTTAGATTATTGTTATATTATCAAGATCCATATGGATATACACCATTATCATAATCAAAATGTGCTTTGGAAATAATTTTATTTTTGAATTTATATTCTCCAATATATGCTTGAGAGCCAGTTTGTGCAGTCATTAAGACACTAAACTAAAAATTGTCTTCCCTCTCTCTTCTGAAGTAAGTCCCATTATTGTCAATGATTCTTTCTTTGAAGTAAATATGTTACACATTGCTGATTTCTCAGACTTTATTGATTTATTTATTATTTTTATTTATTTACTGGGGCTTATATAGTGGTCCAATCCAACAGGACTTATCCAATCCAACAGAGCTTGTCAAAGATCAAAAACAGAATCTATTCTTTTCTCTCTTCATGTCATGCTGAAAGATTGGCTAAAAACAGGATTAAAAAAATAAAGTGGAAGCTGAGAGTATAGAGGCTAATAGTCCCTGATAGGTAATGTGGGGGAAACAAGGACTGAATCATGTGTGAAGAGAGGAAGCAGCTTAAAGTCATTATGCATGCTCAAATGCAGGAGGGTCAACCCCCGTCAGGACCATTAGTTTATCTGCCAAAGTCAGGAACATGGTGGGCAGATAGAGAAATTCTTGTAACCTTGAAACTACGATTAAACAATTTAATAATGACTGCTTCGACTGGGTCTATTCCTTCCAGGTACATTATACAACAATGAATGTAGGCATTTATCAGTCCTTTCCCTATAAATGGATAGCTGAAGGCAATCAGATCTATTTTCAACAATATTTATGCAAGTCTGGATAAGCACTCTTTCAGACTATTGCTGAAGGTAGTTTTAAACTTTTTTTAATTTTCTATCAGTTTTTCTCAATACAATTTCATAAATAAGATAAATTTTCTGCCTCAACTGGAGGACAGTTGTGGTGGCAAAAAATCAGGAGTCCAGTAACATATTTTCTGATTAACAAATTTTATTAAAGAGCATAAGCTTTTGCAAACTGTAAAGTTCTTCTGCTAGCTGTGACATTCAATGCGTTCTAAATTAACCCCAGGAACTCACAATTAAGCAATCAGAATATCTGTTGCCCATGCTAACAGAAAAACAAGACTCGATGGAGAGGAAAAGGGAATAGCAGATGGTGTGAAGCAGGAAGAAAAAGGCAGAAAAGAAAATGGTACAAGGTGGGAAGGTTTAAAAATGCTAGTAGAGGTACAAAGGAAGAGATGAAGTATAATGAGGAGGAATTAAGAGAAAATGGCCAGAAGGGAGAACACTTATGAAGGTGAAGGGGTCTTGAGGAGAGATGGGGATACAAAGTGCAAGGTGGCAAAAAGTAAAGGAAGCAACAGCAGAGAAGTCAAGAAATACTGAACAGGAAATTGGGAAAGACAGAGTGGTGAAGACAGTGGCATCTGTTTGCCTGTTCTGTGGTAGAAATTAAGGCAGAAGTGTTAAATTGTAATTGTGATTTGGTTTTAGCCGATGAAGAAATGGGACAGCCAGGAACAGAGTTATGGCAGCAGCAGTGGCAGCAGTGGCGACAATTCCTTGCCTTTCCCTCAAATTCCAGCCATTCTCTTCTACATATAAGCAGACTGCTGTGTCAGAGCATGCCTATGTGATGGAGCTGCCCAATGTGAGGTGGATTTCTTTCTACATAACTGGTGCTACTAATTGTGCCTGTGCTTCATATCAATAAATATGGAGAAATTATTCTGCAATCATCATGATGTTCTTGAGGATTTATTTTGATAAACTGGAGTTGGCTGGAACCTCCCTGCTGCTCTTACTTTTGAAAATCTACATTCACTGATAAGAATAACAGGGTAGGATGGCTTCTCCTGTCAAAACAGTATCATTTGGTATGCTGCTGAATTTTAAAGTGCTATATCTTGCCCAGATTTTAAGTAATCTATTCCCAGTTTAAGGCGCTTTGGAGACTAACCCTCTACATCATATAGATCGAATCTGATGAAACTTAAATATAGAATTTTAACTTTCTGAACAATGCAATGTCCCTTTTCTAAAGGAAAAATGTTACAATGTATGCATGACATGTTTTTAAAGACTGAATATGCTCCATTTTGGGACATACAACCAGGAGGGAATAGGGTTTAGACTGGAATAGTTCACAATATTTTGGATGACTATCCAGCTGTCTCTCCCATAGAGATGCATTGGGAGATTTTTCTGGAATTCTGCATTCCCCATTTCTGCATTAATCTGATCTCTTCTGTTGGTGTTTCCTGTTCTGTTTCTGAAGAGCCACCCTGCTAAGAGAGAGATGGACAGGCAAGCAGAATTTTATGTCTCTTTATATAATTTTCTTTCACTGTTTTCTGTTGGAATGGAAAGAACAAAAATGATAAAACCTCATTTAAAAACATGAAAGAAACATGGATGAGGATATGGCTGCATGTCTCTATAATAATTTAATCATCTTCATTTCCAGTGTTTCCAGTGACTCGAGAAAATAATGGTGACAGCTGAATGGAGTTTTGGAGACAAATTTCTGCTCTTGTTTTCAGATAGGGAGGTTGCATAAAGTAGCAGTAGAGACAGATATGTTGTGCACCAAGGCACGGTATATTTGCTTAATTGATGGTTTTTCTGGGAAGAATAGGCTGTTAAGTCAGCAGGGCTGACCTACTTCTTGGACAACTGTACTGCAAATCCCATATATCTCCGCTCTCCTAGACCTGAAAGGTCATACAAGCATTCCTTTCTTATCATTTGATTGTCAGGCCACAGTGGCTGGCAGCTTCACTGAGCACTAGCTCCTGCTGTTTATAATGAAAGAGAGAGGGTAAAGGAAAATTCATGCAGCTAGGTTAGGAAAAAGAGAAAAACATACAAAGTAAGTAGTTGAGTAATTTCAAGTCCTACGAGAAAAAAACCATCAGGGAAGGAAGTAATTTAACAATCTGTATATTTACAACAGAGCTGATTTCTCTCACTATAAAGATTCACAGTAAGGCTTGTTCCTGGAATTACAGTTTATGAATATCTTAGTACTGGTGTCATCAGGAGTGTTTCCTTTTTCAGTAGGTGAAATGAACATGAGCAAATCTAGATTTTCCAGACAATTTATTGAATGAGTAAAGCATGAAAACATGTCTGTTTTCTTAAAAAAATAAAACAATTAGAGGAAATAATAGTTTATTATTTGAATCAATAAAGGTAAAGGTTTCCCCTGCCAGTCATTTCTGACTCTAGGGGGTGGTGCTCATTCCTGTTTCATAGCCAAAGACCCAAAGTTGACTGAAAATGCTTCAGTGGTTATATGGCCTGCCTGACTATGTGCCAAGGCGCACAGAATGCTGTTATTTTCCCACCAATTTAGGTGGTGCCTATTTATCTACTTGCATTTTGCATGCTTTCAGTCTGCTAGGTTGGCAGGAGCTAGGGGGAATAAAGAGAGCTCATCCTGTTACATGGTGCTTGGGTCTTGAGCCCAGGCTGCTGACTTTCTGGCCAACAAGCCCAGCATCTTAATCACTAGGTCACCATGCTCCTATTTAAATCAATAGATTATATAAAATATAGAATAAGCATCTTATTAGGGAAATTTATATACTGTAGCCCCTTATATGTTGAAAGGATTTTGGGCTTAGGATGGCATCTGGTCTCATCTTTCTACTCTTTCTGAATTCTCCAGCATCCCCACTTTCATGAATTCTGTCTTGCAAAGAGGTTATCTGTAATACATAGGGCCAATTTGTAAGTTTGGTGAGGTATGGTTAATGTATATGTCAATAACAATAGGTATGGAGAGTGAATCAAATGGCACAAGAACTTATGCACGAGGGAGATCAAAGCAAATCTCCCCCTTATCCAAGACAGAGTGTTTCCATGGGCCTCACTTCTTCCTGCTATGCTTAGTGAACACAGGGCAGAAATGCAGTGGAAAAGGAGAAGCTTCTCATCTCTGTTAGAGGTCTATTCCATAATAACAAAATATTACATTTTTTTTTGCTGAGTCCTGGTCTATTATCACCTGCTAATGCAGGGCTCACTGCATTTCCACAAGTAATTCCCACCCTTTGATGAGCTGGTTTTATTGCTAAAGATTCCTCCAAAACTCTCATTACACCTGCCATGCATCTGTTTGGCCACTTAATAAAAAGGAGTACACTGCATGTAATAACTGTATTTTTTCCAAAGTGAAAATTAATTAGTAGCAGTTTATCTGATTCTTTGCAGTAGACTCGTTTATATGCCCTGCAGAGAATGTACAATTTATGTGAACTGAATAAACAGCAAAGTTTTGATATGCAGCTATATATCAAGAATTACTTATGAAGTACTGGACACATACTGAATTCATTTGTTGAAGGCACTGCAGCCTTCAACAAATGAATAAGTGAATAAGTGAATATAATTACTGTGAATATAATTGTTAAATTATGCAAAATGAGATAATGTTGAATTGTTTCAGAAGAAACCTCTCATTGGAGACTTGGGAAACTAGGCAAAGTAACTGGTTCAGTCTTGTGCATAGGGCAGAATTCAAAAGGATTCAGAAGCAATGCACTGGGTGTACAGTATCTGCTGTAACTTTTGAGTATGTTATTGACAGAGATGTTCTTAGATGGAAAGGTGATCTTGGTCATACTCTGGATAGCAGATCTGGAAAATGATGTGCAGTTATGTATAACAAACCGTCATATTACTTGAAGACAGCTGTGTAACTTCTCATTTTCAGTCAGTGCTTGACAGCATGTAGCCCCAGGTCCCATTGGTTCCTGTCAGCCCCAGGAATTTGACCTATTATGATGCTGAATTCAGATTCTGCAAATTTCTTCCCCTCCATTAATCATGGTAGTATTTTTTTCTATTCTGAAGTGGGAAAATTGTAGTGGGTCCTGAAAGATGGGTTTTAGCCTTACACAAAATAGAACAACACATACACAGCCTTTCCTTACAAAAAACCCAAAACTGTACTGCATTATAATCATCTATATCCTCTATGTAGGAGTTTCTATCTTAAAAAAAAACAAGTCCAGATAATCCAAAATGTTGCCCTAATTTGCCTCTTGTTCAAAGCAAATAACAGCCATAGTTAGCAAGAAGTGCAACCTACTGTCTTAATTAACCTTTCTTACTATTTGTCTTCTGAAGACTATTTTTATCAGATACATAATAAGCAGCAAATACTCTGGTTTCTTGATCCTACTTTTTCATGCCTTGATATAATAAAGGTATTTTTTCCTTAAAAATCTCTTATAAACCAGATTAAAACACACTTTAATTAACCTAAAAGGAATAATGTTTACTGCTTTCATAGAAACATAACTAAATTCTATACAGAGCAAACCAAGTATAACTAATGGCTCTTCAAAGCAAACCAATGCTTTTACTAGTATCACAGCATGTTCAAATAAACTCTAATCATTGCCAGATTTAGCTAAGGTTTATTGTGGACTCATAAATAATGTTAAGGTATAAAATAGTCTTCTCCAGCCTATGAATCTCCAGCTATTTGGACTAATTCCTTGATTTTTATAGCCAGTATGGCCATTGTTAAAAAGTCTGGGAATTGAAATCTATATATTTGGAGACCACCAAAGTTGGGGGAGCTTGCCATAAACTATTATAAATTAATGTCTGGTATTTGGATGGATACAGAAATTCCTAGATTTCTGTAGCCATTAGTATAATATGTGAACCCACCCATGATGTGTTATTACTAGGCCCATGCTGAGCCTTCCTAAACAGTATAATACTGAGTAAGCTCTACATAAATTGTATTTCTGGCAATGTTTGAAAATTATCTATAAAGTTATGTTATTTACTGATGAAATTCATCCAAACTTTGTAAAGCATTTTCATATTTTTATTGAACTAAAAGTAGTATCAAACTGATAAAAAAGCTAGGCAGTGTTAGCAAGAGTATGCAGAATACATCTATTAGGGTTTAATTTTTTTCTCATTTATATTTGAAACAAGTCTGAAAGAAATCTACTGTATGCATAACTTGTATTCATAATGAAATGAGATTTTCTTTTCTTTTTTCTCTTCAAAGAAATGACATCTATCATGGTAATTAAGTTATTGAGACTGAATTTATCTGCTATAGAATTGATTGAAATGTATTCTTTTTGAAGTTCGGTGATTAGAAACAAAGATAGAAAGCAATGAGTGGTCTCCTGTCATATGAATATGAACCTCTATTTGCTCAGCAAATGGAGGTACAAAACCACCTATTTAGCCATTGATTTCAAGTAATTTCTTATCAGTTACTCAGGTTTTCAATTTCAGCGAATACATACAGTATATGCCTCAGCTAGTTCTTAAAGTAAATATTAGAAAGACTGGCATTTTTTTTTGATAGTTAAGAGGCTCTCTATGGTTTTCTTAAATCTGTTTTAATTTATTGGATGTTTTATTCAGCTTAACAAATGCAAAAATAAATCAGTAGATGTAAGCACAATGACTTTTACAATATATTATGGATAAAATTAAATATAACAATCTCAGTACAAATTATCATGATTTTTTTGACATGTTGCCTCATTTCTCTCTTGCTGTCAATGTGTAATAGAAAACGGCAATGAATAAAACAAAAATTTTGGTCCGAAATTCCTGAGACAGTTGCGGGCCCAGCTGGCTTGCTTCATTGTTATTTAGAATACTGGTATTTATAAAGTCTACTTAAAATTATCTTGTCAATTAATGTTAAGCAAAGATTTGCCCACATTTTCAATCAAACATTAAAACTTAGCACTCATTTTTTTCTGCACTAGCATTTGGTCCTGTACCTAATCATCAGTCACTTAGAAGGATTATCACAAAAGACAAAAAATAATAAAATTTAATGGCACCTGATGGACCAGTAGATTTATCAAAATAGTTTGTCTATTCACAACATTTTATGCTACCGTACATTTATTAAATCTTTAAACATTTTGTAGTTTATGTTTTTGCTGCCAGGTACTAATAGTTGTTTTTTCTAAGGCTGGGTGAAATTAGTGATGAGATACAGAAGATTGGGGGTGATTAATATGGAAAAGTGAATGTTATACAGAGGTGAGAAAGGTCTGGAGGGTTGATGGATGCACTCTGAGTCACAACCTGGTATTTTGGGGGCTTCATGGAAGCTGAAGAAGATGACAAGGTGCAAAGCTTTTAGAGCAATTTCCTGGGTGGCTTAGGAAAAATATATGTATGGTGGTCTGTGGTAGACTGGAAGCCAGATAAGTCAATGTGGTCTAATTGAAGAGCAAGTAATAGAGTGCCTGGCTTTTGTGTTCCAACATCCAGCACAGGAACCTGGATCCTACATTGAGTGACAGCAGTGGGAGGGACCAGTGACTATGCTGGAGGGGCAACCTGAGTTCTGTGGCTGTCACAAAGCTGGTCAGACTCAGAAGCAATCTCTTATATATGGTAGTGGGACTCAAAGGAATAGGAGTGTATGCCATTGTTTCATCTACTGCTGGTACATATCATATCTCTAGAGGAAGATAAACAGAAAATCCTAGCAAATACAAATCCTTCATTAAGGATTATCTTGCAGCAATAAGAGAAGCATGTGCTCTTATCACATCTATAGATAGATAGTGAGGAGTCCTGTGTTTAAGATGACCCAGGACTTCCTGGAGAGAGAGAGAGGAGTCAGAAGAACATTTATAGAACTACTGTGAGGATTACTGAAGCATTCAAAGGATAAAATCACTCAGATCTGCTTTGTGGTAGTGTCCAGACATGCAACTCTTATGCAGTTGACAGAGGAATTAATTCTTATCTTGGAAGAGTTTGAGCCTGTTAGCCCTAAGGAACTGGACCGTATTTCAGAGCTATCAGTGCAGCCACCTATGAATTATATCCAGGCCCCTCTTCACTGGTCAAGGCTTCCTGGAAAATGATATGTGGTTGGGTCCTGGAGATGGTCAATTCAACTTAGAATGCAGAATCCTGCATTTAAGAAAATAGCTTATGTCACTATTTAAGAAGCCATTGCTAGATCTCACATTATTGAACAATATTCATCCCATTGTAGCTTTGGAAAACCCTGGAAGAAGCAGATTATCTAGACTTTTTTTGTCAGGTTACAGACCTTGGATATAGCACTAAACATACTTGCAGATGATCTCTGGTTGATTAGAATGCTGGTGATACATCCACCTTGGCCTTCCTTGATCTTGCAGCACTCTTTAATAGCACCAATCATAGTATCTTGCTAGATTGGTTGGAAACACAGGCATGGAGTTTCAGTGATGTTTGTCCTTCTTCCACAGTTCCAGTCTGTGCTGGTGAGCTGGAGAAGTCTAATACTAAATCTCTGCTTTACAGGTCTTCTCTGAGCTCCATTCTCTGTTCCTATTTAATATCTGTATGTAGTCACTGGACAAGAGGATTAGATATAATCAGCAATAAACCTTGATCCCTGGCCAGCTTAATGTATCATCAATGTTTTTTCTCAGTGTCTGGAAGCTCTGAAGGCATGACTGGGAAGAACAGGCTCAACTCTAACATGATCAATTGCCTGTGGAGTTTATGGCATCCCAGATCTGGTAACTTTCCATCATTAGTACTAGAAGTGAAATAGCGTTCCCCATATAGAACCAGTGCACAATTTGAAGTCTTCTAGGACTCTTGCTTCTTGCTTGAAGATTAGGTGGCAGCTGTGGCCAAGATATTAATGTCTGACTTTAGGTTACCTTATAAATTGAATGAATGAATGAAAATAAACAATAAATAATCTCTCTTTTGCCAATATACAAGTAAGGCAATAACCTTTCTTGTTTTTTTTATTGCAAGGCATTTCCACTCTTCCATGAGAGTGGTCATAGATAATTAAATTAACATGGACTTATCCTAAGAATTCAAGTGACTCAATACGAGAAAATAGATATTTTAGTGAATCACAAACTAAATATGAATCTTGTACTGAAATGTAGCTGCTAAAGAAATTTAATATAATTTTATGTTATATTAATGGAAATACTACGTCCTTTCCATTGAAAGGAATAGTTCTGTTTCATGCTTTGCTACATTTGAAATTCTGTGTAGAGTTTTGTATGTTAAAAATATGGATCAAGAGAAGAGCGAGAGAGGCTGGTAAGCAAACAAATCATATGAGGAATATCCAAAAGATCTGGCTGTGTTTACTTTGCATAAGAAAATATTAAATAGATATGTAATAGTATTTTACAAATATTTGAAAAGTTGCATGATAAAGGACAAAAACGGTAGGGACCTAACAGAAGCTGAAGAGATTAAGAAGAGATGGCAGGAATACACAGAAGAGCTCTACAAGAAAGATCT
>JANHZU010007008.1:638694-653436 GCA_032468055.1 Acrochordus granulatus
AAGGTTTGGCACGAAGTTTCCTCGTCTCGTGAGTCGCGGCTCGTCTAGCGGAATATTTTCTGATTAAATTTTTTGCTTGTCCTGCGGGTTTCTCGCCTTGTGAGTTACTCATCCTGTAAGGCACCACTGCATTTGCATACGTTTTTGAACTGCTAGATTGGCAGGAGCTGGGGCAGGAACAGGAGCTTACCCTGTTGCATGGCACTTGGGTCTTGAACTTGACCTTCTGGCTGACAAACCCAGTGTCTTAACTGCTTGGACACTGTACTCCCTAACTGGAACAAAACTATAGATTATTCCACTGTGTTATTAGTGGCCACAATTAAAAAAAATTTTTCTTTTGAAGTTCATCATATATTCCAGTGAGCTTCTGAACTTCTTTAAATGTTTTGTTCCCTGACCCAATCTGTCAGAAGTGAATGCCATTTTTAAAAATTCTAATGAGCAGTGAATTACAATTTACACAGACTTTAATTTAAATATGTTATTAATTCACACTATGTTGATAAGACAGAATCATTGTGACTGAATACATATTTTCCTTCTTTTTGATACATTTGTATTGCTAATTGATCTCCTCACATTGATTAGCATTGGAAGACAGCATTGTTATTTCTACAGCCAGAACATTCCATCTGCCAAATTTTTTCCCTCTTCATTTAATCAGAAACTGATATAAAATTAAAGCCAAAAGTGACTTGCTTAATTTTAATGACCTTCAGTCAAATTTAATTCAAATAACTTTATTCAAAAGCAGTCATTTGAACATATTTAAAGTCTTTCTCAGCTAAGCCATGAGCATTCCAATTTACTGCACTGTTTCCAAATGAAGAAATGATGATTATTCTGTGTTCTAATTTATTATTAGCTTTCTTCATTATTAGGTTGGTCAGTGTGGAAATTGGCAAGTTTTTTATCTCACTAGCCTACTTCCAAAGGTTGTTTTACATATGCATAGTCATCATTTTGAAACTGCAAGCTAAAGTGATGCTTTGAAAGTGATGCTGTATATTTGAAATCTCCACAAATATTTCAGATCCTTTATTGGCCAAGCATGGTTAGATATACAAGGAATTTGACTATGGTACAACATCTCTCAGTATGCTTGCAAGACAACAGTAAATAAAATAATAACATAAATAAACCAAATTTATTGGGTTTTTTATTTTTACTCAACATAAAAAGTAAAGTATGCATCCAACTATGCAGCCAATAGGGAATGCAGTAAAATGTAGATTTAGAAGCACAATCTATTGGTAAATATGTATACACCTTAGACAGTACTTCTGGATTAATTAAGAGTTCTTTGCACTTTGTGTCCTGTCATATAGGATGAGTCAGGTATTTGGTTGAATGATGGCACAGGGGAAAAAACTGTCCCTGTTTTGTTTGTTTTGGTATGCAATACCCTATAGCATCATCCAGAGGGAAGGGATTCAAACAAATTGTGTCCAGGGTGAGAGAGATATCTTTTCTGCCCTTCTCTTGACCCTCTCAATATTCAGGTCCTCCATAGAGGACAAGCTAGCTGCCATTATTCTTTCTGCAGTCCTGACTGTTCATTGGAGTCTGTATATGTCCTGCACGGCTGCTGTACCAAACCAAACAATTATAGATGTACAAAGGACAGACTCAATGTTCCTCTGGTTTCTAAATACTTTTCTAGTATAGATGTTTTTATGAAGAACAGAAGTCTTTCTCCTTTACTTGACACCCAGAATATATAACACAAATATTATTTTGAATATTATCTTTTGTCTACTCTATATTACCCAATCAGGGAAACTCTTAGGAATAACTTTATTAGATCTGTTGGCAGTCATCTGCACTATGTTCCATCCCAAAAGGCAAAGAACAGGAGAGGAAGTAGAGATAAATTCTGCCTACTATTTTTTAATTGTCACCACTGAGTTAACTGGGAATGAAAAGATAACTTTGGGTGGAAGGGAAGGGATTAGTTGGAAAGGTATGAGTGGATATTGCTGGAAGAAAGACTGGTGTATGGGGCTAGGAAAACTCAAGGTGAAATTCAACAGAATCTGAAAAGAACTTTATTGCTAGAGAAGATTCTTCCTTTTAATCACCAAATTATGTTCTCTATAACTAGTCACATTCAACATGCACATTGTGAGCATTGTTCCATTCCAAAACTCAAACAATCCGAATCAACATCTCCTGCAGCACAAAGCACAAACTTAGAATCCACAGCTCCTTAGGAGAGCTGTCTTTTTTTGGTCATGTAGCCAGAGAGAGGTACCACTCAGTTCCTGCTGGATACAGATCATTTGAATCCTTTAAAAAAAAAGGCAGAACTAGAGAAGAGGAAAAGAAGCTGTGAGCTGGAAAAAATAAAGCCTCTAACTGAGATTCTAAAGAAATAGATAATGGGTTTAGAGAGAAATCTGTGCTAATAATAATTTCTTTGACTGTACTTTGCTAACATTTCCTGTTGTTTGTATTTCTCTGTACAAATTCAGTAATTGGGTTTATTTCAGGCTTTTATGTATGGCCACAAGATGTGCATGAAAAAATACATTCTTTAGAATCTTTTCTGATATTTAATTAATTTAAAACTTCTTCCAGTATTTTTCTATAGATCCTGTGGGAATGCTCCTTTAATAGCAGAACAGTGGTATTGTATAATCTCCTGGGAGCATTGAATCGTCTCTAATAAAAATTTCTTTTTAATCAAGTTTTCCCAGATAATTTCAAGAGATCTTTAATTTATTATATCCCTTTCACTTTTGAATGTTAAAGTTTTGGATATTTAATATTTAAAATAAATTTTAGTCTTTTATTTTTTTAAATAAAGTTTATTTCTGGGTATGTAGTCTACTTCTTGAGAGATGGAGCAGATGTGCTGCAACTATGAGCCACATGCCCCTAAGTTACTTGTGCAACATGTAGATTGCAATGTACAACTTAGTTCAAAATTTGCTTTTTAAATTGCCTGAAAAGCAGCACAGGTTATGGGAATTGTAAAAACTAAATTTGGGCTGGGATGCCAAATGGACTACCCTCCTGGAAGACAGATGATGGTTAAGACACTAGGTTTGTCAGCCAGAAGGTCAGCAGCTCAAGTTTGAGACCCAAGCGCCATCAGGTAACAGGGTAATCTCCCTTTACTTGCCCCAGCTCCTGCCAACCCAGCAGTTTGAAAGCATGTAAAAATGCAGATAGATAAACAGGTACCACTTTTGGCGGGAAAGGTAACAGCATTCCATGTGCCCTGGCATATAATCATGCATGACCACAGAAGCATCTTCTGACAAACACTGGATCCATCAGCTGTGAATCAGAGATGAGCATTGCCCCCTAGAGTCAGCCACGATTGGCAGGGGAAACCTTTACTTAGGGTACAGGCTAAAAGTAAAGGTTTTCCTTGCCAATTGTGGCTGACTCTAGCGGGCAGAGCTTCAGGAAAGGAAGGTTTGAGAATTCTAGCCTTCTGTCTTATGAGCTTTTATTTCTACCACTGTAGGTGATATAAATTCATACTTTCTTCACATATATTTTAGGCATTTCATTAATTAGTAAACCTACGCCTTTATTTTGTTCCATGTATTCACCAACTGCTAAAGGTTAGGATAGAAACAGTCAGATATGACATGTTTTGGCCAGTATTCCATAAGAACAACCAAAGTCAATTATACCCCCATAATTAATCAAATTTAATTATGCCTCCTCTAATAACAATCAACAATTTTAAGCAAGTGAAAACTCTAGAGACTGCCTTACAAATCAATCCTTTGTTGACATCCCTATCCCATCAATTCAGAAATACACTTAGCACACTGTCACACAAGTCTTTATGTGAAAGACTACACTGGAAACTATCATAGGATTAAGACAGGGTACTACAGTTCATTTTGTGTTTAACTTATAATGTTAACACTTCTTACTAATTTTCAGCTCTATATAACTTTCTGAACTTGTCTCAAATTTCATTGCCTGTTTCCAAACTACAAATGTTGTAATCTAACTTACTGTATGTTATCTTTCCCTTTGAGAACTATTAATACAACTTATTTATACTAAGTAAGTATATCTCAGGTGAGCTTAATTAAATTTATGGTAGAGGCTTGAATGCAATAAAATGTTTTGTTTTGTTTTGTTTTAAGTTTAGAATAAAACAGGAGACCAGTTAAACATTTCATTATTTTTCTCATAAATGTCTACTGACAAAACAAATCAAGACACTTCTGTATTCTGGGTCCATCTAAACAAATCTCAACATATTCTGAGTTTCTAAACCTAGGAAACAATGAGAATTTCAGAGAAGCTTTACTTCTTTTTTTTTCAATCCAGTATCAAAAGCATAGATGATATAGTTTTGTTTTCTATCATCATGATTGCATAAAACTGGCAGAAGGCATGGTTTTCAAAATATTTTTGAAAACATAAATCACTACAGGAAACAATGGCAACGCAGTACAGTTATCTCCTATCTATATGAAAAATCTATTTAGATTAGAACTTGATACCAAAAAAGCTCCATGTACAAACAGAAGGGACAGAGAAAAATAATTTCCATTTCTTTAAATAAATCCTCTGAATCATTAATTCAACAGATTATGGGACAAAGACAGTGTTCTATGGAAAGCTTTGACCAAAAGCAGGTAAAGAGAAAAGCAATTTTGTCAGCTTTAATTGGATTATCATAAATTACCCAGAATAGCTGAGAAGAGGTAATCTATTCCAAATAATTATAAATCAGGCAGCGATTTGTTTAGAACACAACTTCTTTCCTAGATTACAATGAATAAGGGGTAGAAACAGTTTGAAGGCAGGAAAAAGGGTTCTGAGAAATGGGTCTTGTGTTTAGTGCCAGAGAAAACCACAAAAACCATTGTCTATTGACAAGGGACAAGGAACAGGAGGAAGTTGGAAAGTGAGAACGTAGGAACACAGGGTAGGAAGCAGGAAAGTCATTTCCAAAAATGGGAGGGTATCTGGAGGATACAGTCAGAGCTCCGGGCATTGCTTAGTTAGGAGAGTTGATGCCACCTTTTCTCATCAGAGAATGCAGATCTCCACTGCTCAGCCTTCTTTAGTTGGTGACACTAAAGGAATTCTCCCAAGATCAGGATCTGACTCCTTACTAGCAGACTTCAGCAGCCATTTGTGCTGGTTTGATTTACTCCCAGCTGAGAAACTATTTACTTTCCACCTAATGCTAAGAATCTGCTAGTTTTCCCCCCTTGAAGCCAGAATCAGAGGAGTCCGTAACAGAAAGCAGTTATTTTTATTAACATTTGTTTTAATTGGCACATCATCTAGATATTCTTTTTATGTTTTTATTTTTTAAAACCATCTTTTTTGGCAATTTTTTAAGACATGAAATAACTTGTTTTGCAGTTTGCCTGCCATGTACAAGCCCAGCAAACACACTTTTTGTTTTTCCCATATGTTTTTCTTGCATATAGACTGTAATAATAAAAAACACAGGGGTGGGGGATACTGCTGGTGCTTCCCAAGTGCACAAATATTGCAACAATATGGAAAAGGGTACATAAAGTGCACATGCTAAATAAACCCGCAAACGAAATGCATCATTTTTACAAAACCACTGCATTATTAGCAAGCCTTATAAGTGAAATAAAGTAGAATGCAGAGACATAGTTGCATGATTTGCCTGCAAAATAAAGCACAGCAAAGTGCTTAATGGATGGTATTCATATAAGTAGCAGGAAAGCCAGTCTGGTGTAGCCTGGTTAAGCCACAAGGCTAGAAACTGGAGAAGGGGAATTATTCTCCTGCCTAAAACACAAAGCTAGCTGGGTGACCTTGGGCCAGTCACTTTCCTTCAGCCCTAGGAAGATGAAACCAATGAAAAATCTTGCCAAAAATTTGCAGAGATGTTGCCAAGAAAATTGCAGAGATGTGTCCACGTAGTCACCAGGACTGACTTGAAGCACACATACATGTATGCAAACATACTCACATGAATTCTAATTCTAACTTCCATGCAACATTAAAAAGAAATCCAGGAACTTAACAAGGGAGGCTGGGAAGCATGCACCTACAGCCAGCCTTCTTCTGCCTGGTCACATGCTTCTTTCCTCCTAGTGGCCCACCCACACCTTACCTTACCCACTCTAGCCCAATAAGAGCAGGGACATGGCTAGCCTAGTGCAGGGGGAAAGAAAAGCTGCCTCTTCAGAAGCCATAAATCTACAGCTCAACTGTAGTCCGCAGAATAGGCCGAAGATTCAAAACAGCCAACATTTTTATTCACCTTGTGTGTTTTTCTTGCACCCAAAACAAAACTTTCAAAAGATGTATTTTGATTCATACTTAAAATATTTCAAATTCAAAATGTTTTCTTCCTTCAGTTTATCAAAAAACTTTATTTTTTTTATGTCTATTATTCCAGGAACCTGGCAATGGATTACTTCCACTGATAAAAACATGTAAAAATGTAAAACAAATCCAAAATGATCAAATCAAACATTACATTTTCCATATCCTTAAACAAGTTGCATGATTTGCCTGCAAAATAAAGCAGAGCACAGTACATAAAAAGTGTAGGCTTCTCCTTCCTTTTTGTGTGTGTTTAAGAACGATTTTGAACAAAATAAAGCATTGGAAAATAAAATAAAAAGCTATTTCACAATATCTTTTCCATGTCCACATGACAAATCTGGAACAGGAAAGTATTCATGATCTAAAACTCCACTGGCTACATAACTCCCAGTGCAAAAGAAGAACTTTCATTTTCAAATTCCAAAAGCAGAAACCTCAGACAAATTAATATTGTCTTACTGAGATATATATTCTTAAAATCAAAATCCTACAGAAAATACTTCTGGGTATAGTTGACCATGTCCTCTAAGGACCTAACTTCTACAAAGCAATATTTGAACCAGTGATAAATAATTGTGCCTGACTGAACTCATCTTGTTATGTTTCTTCATTTTCTTTAAAAAGTATCAGAAATCTTGTGGTGTTTCTGGAAATTTGCCAACAAGAGTCAAATTGAGAAAGCACCTCTAAATTTTCCATGCTACATTCCCTTTCTAAAACAAACTTACACTGTAATAGGAGGGATCCAGGATGGAGGAGGGGTGGCAAAAATAGACTCTTGCTAGATGTTATCCTTGAAGTTTAAATCCACTTTCCACTGTAATTATCAGATCTGGTTTAAGTGAAGCAGGAGGCTATAGAAGCTATAGTTCAAAAATATCAGAGTTCAAGAAACTAATTGAGTGCAGATCACAATAGCTATGAAAGGGACAGGTCTCTTATGAACTACGCTTGGATTTTATAGAATTGAAGAGAACTTCACAGTCATAATCATTGTAGCATCAAATGTTGCATTAAAATTATCTTTCAACATCAAAATAATATGGCTCTTTTGCTGGATGAAAAAATTGTTGAAGAGTTTAGAAGCTATTTCACAATACAGATGAGTGAAGAATTATGTTGACCCAATTCTTCATAAGAAAAGCCCATAAGCTACCCTGGTAAACTCTCATATTTCTTAGTGTTAAAACAAACACCAGATTTTTTTCCATTAGAAGACAAAGAAGAACTAAACATTAATACCAACAGACTTTTCCCACAGATAACAAGAAATAACATTCTGTGTAATATTGCCAGTATTGCCAGTATTGCCAATTTATTATTTATTACATTTATATTCCGCCAAAATCCAAATGACTCTCGGAGGCTTGCAATAACAGTGAACAAGGGTCAAAGCAATCTTCCATGGACTTTTGTTCCATAAATTCCTATTAACAATAGTTCTGATGATGGGAAAGAAGGAGCTCTATATTTAAAATTTACACTGAAATCACTCCTTGTAATGGGTAGAGCTCTTTTATGTATAACCAGCCAACACAACCCCATTTGGCCTCTAAGCAACACCACCCCCCAAATACTCAAAGGCACACAAAGTATATTATACCATTCTTCCCCCAGTTCTATTACAACTCCTATTCTTCCACTATTTCTCTTTGTGAGCCTTACTTCTGGAAAGCAGTAACTCTTTTATTTGCCTGAGGCTGCTTCAGGTTGTTTTAATTTCCCAAATGAACACAAATCACCTTCCCTCTCATTCCCACACCAACACTTTAACACAACTACACCCAACTGCTTCCCTGCTCTGCTTTTATAGCCACACACTAGGCTGGCTAGGGAGAGGTCTTAAAAGGACAGGGCACCATCAGCCCAGGTGCTGGCCAATTTACAGGCAGCCTGGCCTCTCACACTCCTATACCTGAAAGTTTAGTTATTTGTTCCTTAAAAAACAAAATCGTAATGTAGTGGCAAAAACATTTACTGTAATTCAGAAGAATGTATACTTTACAAGTTAGGTTACTACAAATAAGTAAATAAAAAAAGATTAGAACAGAAATATGAACTAATAAATCCCTTATAAACGAAATCCCTAACCATAGTGAACATTTGGTTTGCCTTCACTGATTAATAAAAAAGATGTCAAATTTCCTCTCTCCTGCATGATCTATAAATATCTCTCCACTCCTAAAGCAATGGTAGTAAGTATTTACAGCCCCTTGAATTGACTGTATTAATCTCCCTCCACTAATCAAAATATCTATTCCCTTTCTCACATCTTCACTGCTGGTGGTCATTTGCTACTGAAAATCATGGCACACAAACATGCATTAACCATTGCCTTGGAAGATTTGGAAAAGTTCAAGGAATATAGATATTATTAGTTCCCTGAAAGGAACTAATTTTTTACCTTTCCTTTATTCTGCAACAGCAAAAAAGAAAGGCACATACTGAGATAAGTTATTACTTACGGAATGCAGTATAGAGTTCCTGCAGAGTTAGGTAACCATCATGGTTGTAATCATCAAATTGGAGAAGATCTTCTGGAGTACAATTCAAGAAATCATCTTCCAGATTTTCCCTTTTCTTCAGCTATAAACAAAAAAGAAAGAGATGGAATTATTCATAGTCAGCTATCATTTTAATTACATGACTGAGATGTGTGTGTCATGTTTCTTAAAATTATGTATTTTAAATATTTTAATCCATGTAGACTGTTTCTGGAATGAGGTGGTCTCAACGAAAAATTGGACCATTGAGAGACGAGCCAAGAAGTTTGATATTGGTGATGTGATTCTTTAACATTCCATGATTTACTGAGCAGAAGGGGAAGGTGGAGAATAAATGGACAGTTAATTTTTTAATGTCCTTTCTTTGTCTATTGCTCTGCC
The DNA here is from genome assembly GCA_032468055.1 of Acrochordus granulatus. Lineage (NCBI taxonomy): Eukaryota > Metazoa > Chordata > Lepidosauria > Squamata > Acrochordidae > Acrochordus > Acrochordus granulatus. The sequence goes on from JANHZU010007008.1 coordinate 647,886, forward strand.
TGCTTCTTATGTAAAACCGCTGATCTAAGGTCACTTCCTTATGTCTTTCTTCTGAATTGCAAACATACAGACCATATTCTCTTGAACTTTCCCCCAGTAACATGTAATTAGCTAAGTGTAGTTAATTTGCCTATCTCTATCATGTATCTTCTGCAAATAAATCATACAATTGTAGCCATAAAATCTGCTTTGCTAATCCTTGCTTGAGAGATTTTGGCTCTCAAGAACTCTTAATATGCGTATATTGAATGTGTCAACCCCTAGAGTTGTATACAGTGTACAGAAAAACATTCTACATCTAATATATATATTTTTGTAAGATTTTACAAGATACATGGTGCATCCCAGCATTAAGAATGACAGATTATGGAATTGACACATCCAACTCCTCTTATACATAATAAATATATTAGTTGATTGGAAGTGGATAATAATTTTCTATTGATGGCAAGTAATCATGTTTGGCACAAATTTAGACCCAAAATCAGAACTTATGGAGACCTATGCAATTAATACAGTGAAGTCTGATGATATGGCTGATGACCATGCCCATGCTTCTTAACATCTGACAAAATATTGAGTGGGGACAGCATATAAGATAGGAAAGAAGGGAATGAAAAACTGTAAAAGGTAAAGGTTACCCTGCAAGTTGTGACTGACTCTAGGGTGCAGTGCTTATCCCTGTTTCAAAGCCGAAGAGCCAGTGTTTGTCCGAGGATGCTTCGATGGTCATGTGGCTGGCATGACTAGATGCTAAAGGTGCACGGACACTGTTACCTTTTCTGCTGGAAGAGGTGGTACCTATTTATTACTCGCATTTGCATGCTTTCAAATTGCTAGGTTGGCAAGAGCAGAACAGCAGGAGCTTGCCCTGTTGCACAGCAACACTGGCTCTTGAACTCGGCCGCCGACCTTCCAGCTGGCAAACGGAGCTCTTAACTGCTTGCACCACCACGCCTCAGTATAATATGAAAATATAATATGAGAAACAGTATAATGCTGTAATTAAGATGGGAGACCAAGATTCTAGTACATTCTTAACCATAGGATTTCACTGGGGGATTTGTGATTAGTCATTCTCTCTCATCCTGGTCTATCTCAAATGGTTATTGTCATGGGACAAATATGATAGTGTTTTCACTTTTTTTTCAACAAAGGACGCAGATGGGTGTGTATAACTGCAGTCTAATAACAGTATAATTCTTTTCTGATGATTATCCTCAGTCCTCAGTTGTATGAAATTGCCTTGCTATTATTGATATAAATTGGGAGACAAACTTACTTATAGAAATATGATAACAAGTTTAATAAATTATCAAATTAAATAACTATTTGTTCTAGCCACAAACAACAGCACAGAATGACAACAGAATAATATACAACCACAATTTTAATATAAATATTAATACTAAATGCATTTTAAAATAATGCATATAATTTAGCCAAAAATAAAACTTAAAGATCATCAGAGATGCAGAATCTTTATAGGAAAACAAGATAATAAGGGAAACATAAAAAATATACTTTTTATTTCCAGAATGCTAACATCATTCCCAATATATTCCATGAGATTTTTTGTTTCCCTTATAATTCCAGACTTGGTCCATTTCAATGACAATTTCAAGTAATTATGTTCTAAAAAAGAAACAAGTCTTTATTTACTAAATAAAATTCAATCAAAACAATATCAACCATAACTTCTAGAATCAATCTCTTACAGTCAGAAATTTCCCTGAGTCAGGATTCGAAATGTGAATTGATTACCTGTTCATAGTACTGACATATTTTCTTGATTTAATATCAAGCAAGAAACCACTTAAGCATCTCCTATTGAGTAGATTTATGAAACTAATTTCATAAATGTATGGATTTTTTAATGAAATAACATTTCAATTACTCCAGCTGTAACTGGCACATATATAACTCAGATGTTCATTTGATACTTCATAAGAATAAATCGGACAGAAGGATTTCAATCAAGTTTTTAAAAACTGGAATGGGACCAAGAATTAAAGGAACAAACTTCAATCTTCTGTTTTTTTATTGTTAAGGTCAATTATTGCTGAAAATAATTGATATTTATTGAAGTAAATAAGTGGGAAATTTTTCCAGAATTAAATTCTAGTTTCTTTTTTCTTTTTTGTTTAATGTGGAAGTTTGAGGCACATGTTGGCGATGCTTTTTTCCAAAAATTATATGGATTGTTGGTAATATTTTCTACATTCAAAATGTTTCTTCTGATTTTTAAATAAACTTCTAAAATAAACAGAACAGTCATGAATAACTAAGCTTTTACAAACTATTTTTTACATTCTACCAATTTGCAGTACACAACATAGGAAGGTAGTTGAAAATGATTTTAACTATGTGAAATATGCAGGTGATATAAAGTAACAGTCTGCTATCTAATTTGTCAATTGAAAAGAAATTGCAAATTAATGCAAAGCAGTTTCCTCAGTTTTACCAATTTGATGGTCCCATTTAGTGACTAAGGTACAAAGCTCCATATAAATTGTACTGAGTAGGTTGTTCTTCAGAAGAATGGTCAGCAAGGTCAACATGGCAGGTGCAAATGTGCAAAACGTGTTAAAAACAGGTGAGGTTTCATCACCAGATTGTGCCTGCTTTTTATTTTTTTAAACACCTCTCTCCAATAGTCACTTCTGATGCAGAGGAAGAGACTAACGGGTCTTCTGACCATGAAATCATTTCAAAAATATGACAGCCAAAAGAGGCAATACTGCATCTTGTAATAAATGATAGTTAAGCTCACATTACATACATTTTACTGATTTGTCTTTTTCATTTAACCTTAATTTAACCCTTTTCATTTATCTTACACTTTCTCTTGTAAACTACTGTAGTTGCAATTATCATGATCCAAAGAAAACATGTAATCCAGCCAGAGATGTGCACAGAACACACCAAAGAAGGGTAAATGAATAAAGCAATGTTTATCTATTACAACAGAAGTTTTACCCCTTTTGTACACATGGCATAACATTACATGCATGTATTAAAGGATGATTATGATTATATGATTTTCTGATTATGTGATTTTGCTGGCATCATTTTGATGAAAGTTTTGTATCTTATGGATTCCTTCATAACCAATCTGGCCTTAATTTCACAGAGAAGAAACCCACAGCAGACTCTTTGAAGGCTAAGTTATCTGAGTCTCTAAGTCTATTAACTTTCTGTACACTATACATTATGTACTTACCTGATATTGCTGAATAACAGATCTGCCAGCATCTCTCACCATTAACCTTACATTATCCCTCTTCATGCTTTGCCTTTTCCTCAAAGCTATGAATATCTCTCTCCCTCCCTCCCTCCCATCAATAACTGTTATATGAATTAGATTGTTGATATTTACAAGCCTGATGTTTCCTAGATAGCTTGGAACAACAATCCCCAGAATCCCTGGGCACTATGATTAGTCCATCCACCATACAGCAAATCTAGAAGACAACAAGTTGGAGGAGACTACTTTAGAATAATGAGAATGAAAATACTTGGAGTTAGTCCTCAAAATATAAGGAATTGGATTCACAATAACAACATTCAGAAGCTCTAGGGAATAGAGTATATATTCAGCTGATAGTGTGCTAGTGCCGCCTAAATGAAACGCCTTATATTGCTCAGTTCCAATTAATGGCTTCTATGGCAAAAAAAGTAAAGTTTTGCAGCTTAGTAGTCATGATACTGACTGGCTCCCTTTCCAGTGAAAGAAAATCTTAATGAAAGAACATTCTAGTGATACACAAACATCCATCCAAATACACCCACTACCTACACAATTTGCATTTTGCCAATAAATAATGAAGATCAACTCTTCTATTAGTATATTTATTATACAGAGTAGTTAGTCAAATCTATGAATACATTTACACTTTGCTTTGTAATTCAATCATACGGCACAAGGACATTTCATGGTATTTTAAGCCAGACAAATATTATCACATATATGTTCAATTAATTAGTGCTCAGTCAAGAGTTAAAAGGCATATTGGCTGTTTGTCTGCCCTACTTTGATCTATCACAGCAATTCAGCCAAGGGCTGATTTTGCTAAACAACTATTAAATTTATCTCAATATATGTCATGCTGCTATGATAATTAAGACAGGCAGAGCTAGTTAGATAGGATTGAAACAGAGTGCTTTCAGATCATAAAGCAGCTGATAACTGTCTGTCTGTCTGTCTGTCTATCATCTATCTATCTATCATCTATCTATCTATCTATGCCAATTATCATTTTACTTATGGCTTATGTTATGGAGTAGCCACATTCTTTATTCTCAAGGCTGCTGCTGTTTTATAATGATATTACAGTACTCATTGCAGCTAATAAGAAACACTCATCATGATGACCAGTTCATGTTCTTTAGTTAATCAATTTTCTACAGAATGCAGTATTAACTTTGATCAGAATACTTTCATAGAGAGTCTGCAAGATTTAGAGATTTAAAACATTTACACAAAGTCTGAGGGGTCACATGACCAGCTTGAAAGCCCAAAAAAAGAAATTTTCTAATTTTCAAAGAGCTCAGCATTATTGTAAACAAGCTAGGATTTTTAATTTAAAAAAATAAAATTGAGACTCATCCTTTTCTCAGAGTTTATAACAATAATATCCCTAGCTTCAATCTGTGAAATTATCATATTGAGGTACAATGAAAGATAGGAACAAATTTATTTGCTGGAATTTATGTAGGAGAGCTAAACAAAATCAGGATCACATCCCTAATGATGGCATACCATCCATCCCAATGACAGAAAAACATTGTTTCTGACAGGTATCACAACATTTGGCTGCTATTCCTTGTAAAAATATAGTGGCAATGATGAAAGCCTATTTTCTTGTCTTCCATCACAGTTTTCTTTTCATCTCCCAGTCCTGATACTTGGAATACACAGAATCAACTGGTGTCTGTCATTCTCAGTTCAAAGATTTAATATAAAATTGAAAATGTTTGTGTAAAACTTGCAAAAAATGATAGCTTTATATGGTCTGCTATATCATGTACAGTGGTGCCTCACAAGATGAGGAACTCACAGGGCGAGAAACTCGCAGGACGAGCAAAAAATTTAATCAAATATATTTCAGTAGACGAGCCGCGACTCACGAGATGAGGAAATTTCGTGCCAAACCTTGCGCGTCATCAGTAAGCATGCTCTGTATTTCCCATTCAGGCAACTCCGCATGAGAATTCTGCCGACTCTTACCTCGTGCTTTACTCCATTGCCATACTGGAAGCCGCGTGTGTGCATTCTACCATCCCTCCTCTCGCGCGGTTTACTCCACTGCCATACCGGAAGCAGCATGCGTGCATTCTACCATCCCTCCTCTCGTGCAGTTTACTTCATTGCCATACCGGAAGCAGCATGCGTGCATTCTACCATCCCTCCTCTTGTGCGGTTTACTCCACTGCCATACCGGAAGCAGCATGTGTGCGTTCTACCATCTCTCCTCTCACGCGGTTTACTCCATTGCCATACCAGAAGCCGCGTGCGTGCCTGCTACCATCCCTCCTCTTACGCGGTGTA
>JANHZU010007009.1:76052-90098 GCA_032468055.1 Acrochordus granulatus
CTCTTATTTTTAGAAAATTATAATAGAAAATTTTCTTTTAACAACTTTTTTATTTAAAAATCATAGACAAATTGGAAGCATTGTTTAATTCAATTACTGCCAATAAAAGGCAACAGACAAAAGTCAATTTTTTTGTGGAACAATCCAACACAAACCCTTTGAGGTTATTCAACCACCTACTGTTATATTTTTATTTGTTCAATTTAACCATTTTGTTTGCTTAATGGGTATTTCTCAGTTCCAACTTGGGACTCTTCTGATGTTTTCAGAGTACAACTCCTTGGAGTAGCAGTTGCATCACATCCAGAGGAGGACAAGCCGAACAACTCTCTTGCAATTTTGCCTTCTTAAGGTCTTTGGATTTTTGACATACCACATATATTTCTTACAAAATATGTATCTTATTTGCAGTACAATAATAATCCTGGTCAGAGGAGCTGCTTTGTGAAGATATGATCCGATTAACACTGTTGGCTTCCCTACTGAGCAAGCCAATAGAACCAGAGTTGTCTGGGCCATCAGCTGGAGGGAGAACAGAGAGGGATTTCTGGCATTGGCAGTTTTCAGCAATTGGGGAAGGAATAATTTTACACTAATGTTACAGGAACTCTTCTGCCCCAGATAGCTAATTCCTAGCTGTTCAAAGAACTAAAAGTGCAATCTTATGCACATTTACTCAGAAGCAAGCCCTATTCAGTTCATAGAATGCACATCCATGTAAAGTGGGAATGAGAAGCAGATTAGAAGAAAAGCTTCAATAATTCAGGCCATTAGCTTCCAAGAGATGCAGCTTTTTGGACACAGCTGAGTCAAGACCTGAGCTAAAGCTGAGCTATGGGGGAGTTTCCTTCTCTTCAATAGAAAGAAGCGACACTTAATAGCACTAGGGTCCTCCCAGACCAGGTAATGTCACATGCTTATAGCCATTATCTGGCTCCAAGAGAGAAACCACTTCAAGAAAGTGGAAACGTTGAAGTAGCTTTTCCCTGGAACATTGTGCCTGAAATCATTCCCGGTTCTGCTTCAGGCATCTTTCCCAGAGAGACAGCTTTTTAAAAAAAAAAGAATAGGTGAAGGTGAATAGCAATTTAAGAGCGGGCACCTGAAGATTCTTTCCAGTAGGAAGTTCAGGCCATGAGGGCTGTTCTTTACATGGGGCTGCTACAACTGCCATTTCAAAATCCACCAACTATGCTTAAATTCAGGGCTGACTATGTTTGCCTGCTATTGAGATTACTTGGGGAAGATCAAGCATAGCTGGCAAGCCATTATCCCAAAGGTAGTCATTTCATTAGAACTAGATTCAGCAAAAACCTTTGTTTTTTTTCCGTAGGCTTGAGATACTGGGATCAACAACCAAAGTTCAGTTTTCCAGATCAGTGCTCCAGTCACCTCTTACCTTCCCCAAGAATATGAATAAAAACAACTGACCAGAACTAATTTACTTTATATCTTGAGCAAAACCACAAAACTAAACTACCTGTCAAAGTTACACAACATAGACAATGTTGTAAAATCCTCAGTCATCCAGGAAATAATATATCTGGAGGCTTCTAAATCTTGGCATCTGGACATTAATTTTTGATCTCTAGATGCCAAGATTTAGATGCCTCCAGATATAAACATACAATGTATACCTTCTTCTACAAGTAGATGGGCTGGATGCTCGAAACTTGCTTTAGAGTACATAGTTCCTGGACAGCTTTGCCATCCAGGATGGGTTCTCACAAAAACCTGTTTTTTTTCCAAATAATAAACACAACTGCATGAGAAATTTTTATCTGAACAGACACATTAAATAAATTTGCATAATTATGACTGCACATTTTCATTCATAATAGAAATTGCCTTTCTACTTTCTATTGTGAATTACTAATTCCCACACAATTATATTGCATATCCAAATATGGAGAAGAAAATACAGTAGAAACTAGCAATTAGACACTGCTAATGTACAGTGCACCAACTCTTACAATCATGAAAATTAATATTATATTGCTGATTGTCTTGTTCAATATAATTTGGCACAATTAGGCAAAACATGAAAATATATACTACAGGAATACACTTCGTACAGTATATTTAAAACACTGTTTCAGGCTTCAAAACCTGATAACCAAAATGTCTGTGCATTTCAAACAATACACTTTTTAAAAAATCTGAATCAGATTTAAAAACATGCCTTGAACATGCATTTTAAAAGGGTAGGAAAAGGAGATTACACATTTAAAAGTCAAACATATACAGTAATCAGTTATCCCACCCAAAGTAAAATCCTCTTAGTTAAAATGCTTGGTATAAAAAATACTTGTTCTCTTTGCTGCTCTGCTTGAAAATAATTTTTTCAAACCAGAAATTCACTCATGCTTATAGAATTTAAACTCTTAAGTTTTTATACAGTGTAGAAGAGGAACATATTATTATTATGGTTCATCATATAGTCAACCAGACTGGATTTAGCATTTTTATCATTACTATTATTATTATTCAATACTTTCTATTTTATTTTTAAGAAGATGTGTGATAGAGGCTGTGGCAAAGTCTTGAAGGAATCCACGCTTGTGTGATGTTTTTAAGCCTGTAGGAAAGAAGAAATGCTTATGAGGAAATAATAACACAATTAAATTTCTTAAATGGTCAGAAAGTAGGGAAAAGTCCTCCTGAATTTGGAGACCATTTGGTGTGAGAAATCCAGAGTTACAATATAGTTGGAGGATGCCAAGATGGGAAAATCTAGCAAAAGCTAATTGTGCTAAGGAGCTGGGTATTGGATGGAGGTAAGAAGGTATCTATACTTCCATGCTAAACTGCTGAAGTACTTGAAGGTATCTATACTTCCATGCTAAACTGCTGAAGTACATGATTTCAGAATCATGAAACTGCAGCAAATTAATCCATAGTCTAGGGCTATAATGTGTAAGCTTTAACGTGTAAGGCATGATAGTATAAGAAAATACTAAGAACCTTGTTGACTTTTATTGCTGCTGCTGTAACATCATACAGTGTAACATCATAGTGATGTTTGAAGGTTTGTGCACCCTTTTGAATTTTCAATATTTTTGTAGAAATATGACCTAAAATATTATCTTTTCTCCACAAATCCCTAAAATAAGGTAGAGAATTAATTAAATAAGTAAAAAAAAACTTCATTTATTTAGGGAGGAAAATGATCCAAAGCCACCTATTTGTGTGTGGCAAAATACTGTACTTTGCTTCGGTCCCTGCAGTCCCTTCTTCCCCAGACCAAGACCCCGCAAACCTTTCCCCACGCACACGCACTGGGTCTCTTGCAGGCTTTAGGCCTGATTCCCACCCCACCAGATCCCACACCCTTCCCACTGAAGAGCTCCAGAGACTTTCGCAGCACTGGAACAGAGCACTTCATTGCATGGCTGTATGCACGATTCAAAAAACTGCAATCAAGTTTCCAGCAGTCGCATTGAACTGTGAGTGCTGAGAACATGGCAACTGTTTCCAGAATTGTGCTATCTGGCCAAGCAACAAAGCAACCCATCCTGCTTCACTAATATGGTCTGTGCAGTGCTGTGGAAAGCTCCAGGGCCCTGGTGCCCCGTTATGCAAGCAGAACAGATCACATTATGCAAGCAGAACAGAGCAGTTTATCATGATTCAGCATGATTCTGGAAGCGACTGCCATGTTTTCAGCAGCTGCATTAAACTATCCATTCTCGCGCTGTGGAAGACCCCAGAGCGCTTCAAAGGGTAAGTAAAGAGGATGTGGGGCCTGGTGGGGTGGGAATCAGGCCTGAGGCCTGCATGGACCTGATGGGGGAGGGAAAGGCCTGCATGGACCCTGTGGGGGAGGGAAAGGCTGCTGGGACCTGAAGAGAGGGTTGGGGAAGATAGGTGGGGGTGTTGCAGCATCTCTGCAGTCAGTCGTGAGGGCAAACAACTATAGGGGTGCTGCAGCAGCCATAACTTCAGGACTGGGTAGCAAGTAGCTTTTGCGGGGCAGTCCACCATAAATTCAAACAGTCATTAAGCAACTGGGCATTAAATGAGGACTGTTAGCAGTGGCGCAAGCGGTTAAGAGCTCGGCTTGCTGGCTGGGAGGTTGGCAGCCTGAGTTCAAGACCTGGCATTGCCATGCAGCAGGGCAAGCTCCTGCTGTTCCACCTCAGCTCCTGCCCACTTCACGGTTCGAAGGCACGCTAACGCGAGTAGATGAATAGGTACTGCCCCTTCTGGCGGGAAAGGTAACAATGTCTGTGCGCCTTTGGCATGTAGTCATGCTGGCCACATGACCATGGCAGCATCCTCGGACGAACGCTGGCTCTTAGGCTTGGGAATAGGAATGAGCACCGCACCCTGGAGTCGGTCACTTTACCTTTAAGGATTCTAAACTGATGCCTCATTTAACTCCTCCTGACTATACCAGCCTCTTTCCTACATCGGTCAAAATATTATGAGAGAGAGGGAGAAGCCTAGGTCTCTGTTTCCACTGTTGAAAAGGTATTAAAAGATGTTTGGTTCACTCAGACTAAAGCGCACTTTTGTGTTTTACATAAATGTTTACTTACTGATCACACTGCAGTTTGGAAGATGAAGACAAGACACTCGTAGTGACTTTGGAAGAATACATTAATACCCACAAGACAGAGTGTAGCCACCATCACACACCTGGTACCTAAGGCAGAGATATGTGCGCCATCAGAAACTGCATTTATTACATGTCAAATTTATAAAGTATCACTAATTAGTACATAAAACATATTTCTCCTTGTGATTATTTGCCAATACTACTCCTGAAAATGGAGTAGAAAAGAGAGCAAATTGCCCCACACCACCCAATATGATCTTTGCCTTACACAATCTCTTAAAGTCAACTAGATTTCATCTTAGGAAAGAGACAGAATATTATATCCTATTACAAAGGATAGTGAAAGTAATCTTGCTTGATTACATATAGGGTTTGGATAAAAGATAAAAATAGAAGTAGCCTGGTCTATATATCCAAGGCACAATGAACTCATGCCATGTATTTTTAAATTCAGATAAACTTTATATAGGTTAAAACCCTAGCATCTGCAGCCAATTGAAATATTGGACCATTATGGTACAAATAACTATAGTAGACTTTAGTTATTCATCAGACTTTGTGTATTGGGTTCACATTCTTATGCTAATGTGAAGGAATACTGTTTTTGGCTTTTTTGCTTTTCCTGACTATATGTTTATTTCAGTGTTACCAATCCATGATAAAGTTAGTTTACTGTAGTGGTTAAGACATCAGGCTAGAAATGGGGAGTACATGAGTTCTAGTCCTGTCTTAAGCCCAAAGTCAACTGGGCCAGTCCCTCTCTCTCAGGCCTAGGAGGCAAACCATTTCAGAAAAACATTGTCTAGAAAACTACAGGTACTAGTTCAGAATCAACATCAATTTGAAGGCACACATGCAATCCATGATATCTCATATGAACTTCAGTCACTTTTTTGCTTGTTATTCATATTTTACTTCTTAATATAACTTATATACACTTCACTACCCATGGGAGATAGGCCATTTGTACTTGGCTATCAGTGGAATACATATAAGCAGAGATGAAGATCTTGAGGAAAAAGTACATCTACCCCTTCTAGACTAAGAAATGATAACTTGCTAAATGTCACACTGAATAACACAAAAATACTAACTAAGGGAATTCATTGTTCTTATTTATTTATTTAATTCAGCATATGTTTATGGATGATGCTGTGATTTTCAGTGAATGAAACAACTTGGAGAACGTAAATATTAAAAAAATGTATTTACATCTATTTGCAAAAGGAAAGCTGTAATCCTGTTAAAAATCAATGGAAATGCTGACATTTAGTTTGATTTTGCATTTTTGCAGTTATTAGCCAACAACATATGTTACCCGTCTTTGTCCAACTGTGAAACAGGATCAAGAAAATAAATTCCTGTTACCTTCACAAACAGCCTCGAGAGGTAGGCTAGATAAGGTTAGTTGCCCAAAGGTAGGCAGTAAAATCCATAAAAAGCGTGGCTGTCACTAAAAATTGAAAGCTGAATGTGTGAGGAGTCCAAGGATCTCTTCCTCAAAATGATCTAAGCCAGCAAGAAAGTTTAACTTGAAGTATTGGCTCATTCTCCAAATAGCAACAAGCCCTTGTAAAATATTGGCCAAAGCAGAATTAGCCCATGTAGCCATTTTCCATTGCTAAGCTGCTCTGCCAGCAGTGTATTCATATGCTTTATGGAAGATGAACTTTACATAGACATATTTCTGTGGTCTTGCTGTTTCAGTGACTGAGAGAATTCTTCCCAAATATGGCTATGTTTGCATAAGGTTTTAGAAAAAATCTCCAAGTACTCCAATCTTATTTTTACATCTCTCCCTCTCATACATAAATATGCTAGTATGAAAATAACTTACTGCACTCACTGTATCTGTGCTTAAAGACATCCAACAATTCTTATTTAATCACTGATGATTAAATTATTTAGGTTCTGGAAAAGAAAGTTGCTATATTAGGAAAAGGATATTTACTGAGTTTTAAAAGGGAATACCAGTGCAAATCATATTCTGTCTAACGAAGCTGTGATGTGATTTTCAAACATGATAATGTTGAACAGATTTGGCAGAAGGAGAAAAGATTACTGGAATTAGAAGGTTATCTTCTTTATCAATCTTTTATGTACTCACTTTAATTTAGAAACCAATACTCTTATGAAGCTTCGCAATTTCAAAACTCACTTTTTTCACTTTGGGGTAGAACTTGCTGGATTTTAAAATGAAGTGCAAAATAGTTAGGTGAACAGCATCTCCTCTAATGTGATACAATCAATACTGACTACAGTATTCTAATCTTAATTAGAATTAGGCATATGAAGACCAACGTGTTCTCAAGTGCTTAACGATTTCACATACGACAAAGAAAAGTCTTGGAAGACTAGAATAAAAGGCTGAACAATGACTTTCCAGCAAAGACTGGTCTCCTGTTGGGTGCTCTGAGCTCTGCTCTTAAAGACAGTAGACTGCTGCTGAACATCACAAAGCTTCTCCAAAACCTTCTCCAACTGGGTGACTTTCAGATATGTTGGCCTTCAACACAACCAAGTCACATTCTCAGAGGTAAAGGAATAGGAAATAACCCATTTTTGCATCATCATCATTATGATCACATTTTTAGCATTGTATTTGGTTTTAGATATAGAATCAATAAATGCAAAATCTCTTCAAAGGTTGCTGCTAAATTATAATATGTAAGGAGAATTAATTATATTAAAGCCTCCAAATTGATGTCATGAATATAGACATGTAATTTTTTTGGCAGCAATACTGGTTTTCCACTGCCTTTTCGAGGATGTGGGCCTGTTTTGTTTTTTTGACTTCCTTGCCTAGCTGAAGCCCTGGAATCCCCTGGCAAATTCCCTCCCAGACATTAACCAGATCTGACCTTGCTTAGAGGTTATCTCCAGATGCTCCGCCTATTGAGATGCTAATTCAGCATATTTTGCATTCATTTATTATTGATGAAGTACAAGGTTAATTTAAAGCCATTTTGTTCTTCTGACCTTGTCAATGGCCTAATTGGAGCTATTAACATTTCTGAAGTTGCTTGACCTCCTTTTTGACTTGTGGCTAAGCAGAAGCTGCACCAGAAATGTTCTGGTGTTGTGGTTTTGAGATTGTCCCATGGAATCTGGGAGTGTTCATACATGAGAGAAACTTGGTAATACTGCCCAAGCTGGGATCTGTAATGAAGACTGGGTTACATGTCATGCCAAGTCATGGTTCAGTAAGCCACAATTGGGATTTAAACCCATGTTAAAACAAAAGACGTAGCAGCTGGATTTACATAACAGAATAAGATGCAATCAACAAGCCACATTTTGACATAGCACAGTGTGTGATCTATTATAATCTATCTGTAGAAGGTCTGAAAAATACATCTCCAAAGGAAAAAAAACTTTTGAGTTTAAACTACTGCCTGATTCAGACCAGCCATTCCTCAAGGGAAAATCTCCCTCCTCCTTTCTACCCAACAGGGCAGCCATGCTGTTTTGCATTCTTAAGTTGTCCCACTTTATTTACAGAACTAAATTCAGTTGCATTTTTTCTTTTTCACCACGTGCCTCTGTCCTTCAATAACCCTGAGTGTATACTCTTGATTTACTGCTTTCCAGCCTTGAAGTGCAGCCAGTGAAGTTTTCATGTTTTTAAAAAAGAAACAGCAGACTTGTTTTATTTAGCTAAAAATAATTTAAAAATAGAGAGAGGAAGATAACTGGTGGATTAATCTTCTTAGGTTCAGAAACAAAAAACTACAAAAGACAAAGAGCCTGTCTTGGGTTCTTTTTATCTTCAGAAGGTAAATGGAACTCTTTGTAGTTTGTACATGCACCCTAGACAATGTAGTTGTATAGGAGGCTCAGATGCAGACTTCACAGGGAAGGGATTATTTAAATCCCTAAAAAAATGAGTAATAACTAATCACCGGAGATATGAAAACATTTTGAGGGCCTCATGTTGGAATGCAACCTCTCGATAAGGCCCTGCTCAGGAAGCTCCCAGTCCAGGCAAGGTGGGTAGAAGGGAACAGACTTTGTTTTTTTGCTGTGGCATCTGAGAAATATCAGATGGCACCATTTTATCGTGTACCCACTGCATAGCCTTAAAATGCAAAATGCCCACTAGTCTATATGATATATAATTTCATAATTTCAAATTTGTATTGAATTTAAACCACTTTAAACTTAAAACTTCCATTTTTTAACTAACTGGTAACATAATGTTAAAATAAGGTTTAGTCCTGTTCCCCAAATGTTTTTTCACCATGAGAAAGAATATACGAACAAGGATTTGTCTCACACATCAGTTGTAAGGCATTACCACTTCTAATTTTAGCTACTTCATTTAATTTGAACCAGTGGTTAAGCTATTGGAGCACCTTGAACAGATGCAGATTTCTGTTCCCACTTGACCACCATGACTTTCACCCGACACTCTCCCCACCCCACCTTCTTCTAATTAACTCTTAGGGGGATTCCAGTGTATTTGAGCTTCCAGAATATTAATACTACCACTATTTATAATAATAATAATATGTCACAGAACCTCAGATCTGTTCCCTCCAAATTGCATAAGAGAGTTCTCCTTCCTTGTCAAAGGTTAGAAGTGAGCGTTTTCAGAGAAAAGGTTATCTGGAGATGGGGAAGAAAGGAATGGCTCCAAGGGTAAAAGCAATCACAGGTTTGGCATTCATTCTACATACACCACAGGAAACAGAAGCCATAGCCCTTGCGCTCCCCCTGGTGATCAGCTGAGCCTCTGGCGAGTGGTGCTTCTCGTCTACTCACACAGGATTCAGCAGAACTGACGGGACTTCCAGCCCTGAGAAGTAGCCTCTGAGGGAGGGAGCCAGCGGATCTGAAAAAGACCAAGGCTGCAATTGAGAAATCAGACTTGGGCAAAAGCCAGCAATGTTTTTGGACAATGCCCCTCTTCTAGTACCTTTGAGATAGGGCTCACCCCTGTAACCCAAACACCAAGTTGGGACCCACTTTTCATTTGTTTTCACTTATTAGCTTTGAATTTTACACCCTAGCTTCTAGGGGCTGCTGCGAGCAACTAATAAAAGCTAAGTAGCCTTAGCTACTAAACCATTACAGCAAGAAAACAGATGAAAAACAACTATACATCAACAAGAATAATGAGTTTGCAAAGAGCATTAAAGGAGAGAATAAATCTGTATTACCTAATAAATCCATCGAAAGCACTTATGAACTGAGACCTTTTAAAGTATTTTACTTTAAAAGAAACTGAACAAAGAGAGCAGATTTTGTCCTCCTGTACTCTGCTTCCATTAAAGAGTAATGGAGCATCCCTAACTACTGAGAATGGGGATCTAATGAACGTGCATGCATTTTGCAGTCCCCACTTGAGATTAGTAGCCATTATCAATACATGCATCATCTCCTTTCATATTTCAGAGGGGAATATTTCATACCTAAAAACTAAGAAGTGCCTGGGAATTATGGAGATTTAAAATCAAAACGTGCTAGGGATTGCATAATCATATTCACAAAATAATATCACTTTAAGTTATAATAACATCATTTTAAGTTACAGTAAAAGACACTGCACCCTTTATGTGAAAATCCAAAAGGAAAACAAAATATTAGTTTCCTAAGTATATATGGCACAAAGTAATGTTAGTATAGAGACACATCACTTGTTAGAGAGTCTGTCTCCCCAACAAAAATCACTTCAAGTTCTGTCTCACATTCAAGAGAACAAGTTGACCCTGAAGAACATAAAAACTGGTCATTTCACCAACTATCCATTCTTAAATAACATTGTCAGTCCATCATAATTATCTCAAACCATCTTGTTAATTCAGACAGTTGAGACCAGCAATTCCAACAGATTCAAGTGCTGCCCTGCTTGAGAAAGTGCCAAAATAAATCAAAGGCTTTGGGAACACCATGCTATCGATATATCTAAGATGGAGAAATGGAAGTGCTCTGGTCTCTCGCTTTATGTAGTCCTGATGATGGGTTTGAGCCTTTAAACAGCTTGCCAAGGATTTGGAAGCCCCATCACTCTGACAGCCATATCCAAATGTGAGTGGTTCATATTTTTCCAAAGCAGCTAGATATCTAACCCAGTTCCCAAAGTCAGAACAGTTCTAACATGGCAAGATTTACTGCTTTCCCAACAGCCGTTTTTAGAGGAAATTACAAGATAGTCCATCTGAGTAAAGATTCTGCCCTGTCCTGAAGGAGTTCTTAAAACTAACTAGCATTTTGTTACATTGCTCTCATTGTAAAGAAGCCTGACTGCAGCTAATAACTCCCTACCTAGTCTGATTTCCAAGTCACGTGAATCCATTTTACTTACATGTGTTACTATCTGATCAATGGGATTTTAGTCCTCTTAACATGGCTAAGTTTTACTACTGTAAAATACACCTTATTTGACCAAGGGTTTTATAATTATTGGAATTTACTATGTAAACTTGCTGTGTCACCAATTTCTTTTTGGTTTTTGAGCTGGTCTACCGTAATAAAATGTTTCTATGATTCTGAGCTGTGTTTCAAAGCATTTATCCTTTAAAAAGTTTGCCAGTACTTGCTGATAAAACTTTTTTATTTACACTGCCAATTTATTCAAACCCATCTGATTCATATAATGGAAGAATTGTAATTGTCAAAACAGTGCCCAGATTGGAAAAGGCCACCTTATAAGTTTCAGGAAATACTAGTAAGCAGTTCTAGAATAGTTAGAGACTCTTAAATACTCATTCTGGATGTTCACCACAAAGCATCAGCACTAACCATTCAACTGGATACTGAATTTATCAGCTATCAGGTAAGATAAATCAGGAAGGTTTATTACTACTGGGATTTGGGGAATGATTTGCTGTTCTCAGAAAATAAACTACAGGGAGAAACTCTTCGCTGGAGATACACGAGAGCTTGAAGAGAGAAATGGCAACAGCAGCAGAGAGAAAAAAGTTATTCAGTTCCTGCCCTATAGGTCAATGGCTTAAAGTCACTAGCAGACTCATTAACTTCTTGTGTCATCTAATTCCCAGCCCCACGGAACCAGCCCTCCCACATGGATCAAGCAGGGGTCTATTTTTAACTCACTGGGTAGTGGGAGGGACTAAAGCCAAACAGGGAAAAGAGAAAGTCAGAAATTCCTGTTAAGCTGATCTTTTCTTATCCCACAAATATCCGTATGCAGTCATGAGATAGGCATGAAATGTTCTATCCTCACTGCACGCTTAACATTTAAAAATTAAATATTCAGAAAGAGAACAAAAAGTGGGAAAAAATGTTGGTAGAACCTCATGCCTCTGTCACTTGGCGTTCAGATGTTCCCAAAGGTTACACGAGAGGGAGTTATCTCAGCCAGGTTCTCACCTTATCCCCTTTTCTAAATGACATGAAAGTGAAATTTCCTCCTCCAAGATGAATTCAAAACCACACTGCAGCGTGCAAGCTAATTACCAACACAGTAAGAGACTATAATATTACAGCTATAACAGTAAAGGTCATGGACAAATAAAGGGGAACTCAAAGCATGTTTCATATTTTCGAAGGTGTCTTCTGGAGCTACTATTTATTCATTGTTGGCATCTCTTTCTCTCTCTTTGAACTGCTCATCTCCCTCTAGATAATACCATGTGAAGTGATCATGTTTTGGTAAATAATGCTGTTTCCTTTTGCAGAGTAGCCATTACATTCTTCGTGTGATGAAAAGATATTTCCTTAACATTTTTAGACAGGCAATATGGATTCATAAACACCCAAAAATTTAAATAGGAAGGAAAGTTCTTAACTATCATCGATGTGGTGCTCAATAGTTATGGTGTTCTGCTCAGGTGAACATGAATTCTAGGTAACGATATGATACCTGGTGCTCCTAGCAAAACACCGATGCATATTCATTGTTTCATACAACATTACATGGAAGTCAATTCATCAGTGTATATATCCTGCTTAGAAACCTCCTGGACTTCTTCAAAAAATTTACCAAAAAACTCCCAAAGAATTCAATCACTGCAAAAGCAAAAATAAAGCAGCCACCAGATAAAGCAATCTCACATCTACCATCAAGTAAAAAGATTAACCATTGCACTGCCACAAAATGTTATGAAAAGCTCAGATTAAATAAATTGGATTTCAGGCACTTGTCAGCAGGAAGAGTTCTGGACAAGAGAATACAAATACTGTACATGTGTCAACATCACATGCACATATAAAGGGACATGGCTTCACTTTCAATACAATGGCTGCCATCTTGCCTTCCTTCACCCTCCCCGTGGATACTGTTGTAGAGGCCATATCATATCTTTTCCTCCGCTAGGCACCACTGCTGCACAACAAATATATCTGCAAATATATTGTATTACATTCCTTCAACTCCAGTCAGCACATGAACCAAGAAATTGGAAAAAGTTGTCTAATACTACTCACTAAACACTAACAGTATTTAGATGGATCTCAAAGTAGCAGTTGATGAGAGCTGACCTATTGCAGTAGTCAAGTGCAGTGAGTGACATGAAAATCAAAGTCATGTAAAAAAGATATTCTTGAAACTGCAGTAAATGTACAGATACAGATGCTTTTTTTGGCTAAGCATGTTAGACAAGCAAGGAATTTGACTTGGTACAGCAGCTCTCAGTATATTCACAAGACAACAGTATAAAATAGTAATATAAGCAAATAAGTATGTGCTGCCAATTTTGCAACCCAGGGCAAACTCTTAGATGAATAGGTCCAGTTTTAATTTTAAATAGGAGGGAGGAAGGAAGGAAGGTGATCCATGCCCAATCATTCTCCCTGATACTCTAGGGGTATATTACACATCACAACAACCCCAATGCTTGGCAGTCAGCATCCTGCATCAACCTGACTGACAGATGAATAAATTCAACTGCACAATCCTCTTGTCTTATTCACACTTCAAAAAATGTGAAAGATAGGGACAGAAAGTATAATGCATAAAATGACCCTACCAGAAACTAAATCATAACCATTTTGTTAGCTTCTCAGCCGAAACACACATAAAAATAAGATGTCTTTCTTTTGCTTTTTGCCTGTCAGGCTTTTTCTCCACTGACACCTAACCACAGCATAAACATGCCTTCACATATATTTTGGCCATCACTCCCTTATCTTGATTTAATTTCATCCCCAACCCATGAGTGAAACAGTCTTAAGTCATCCTTTGCTGTACCAGAGTTAAAGTAGTCTTTCCTCCATAAACTCAACACTATCATATCTAAGACAAAAAGAAAAGAAGTCCTGTTGCCATGATTAAACCTCCAGACACCTGGGTGACTGAGAAATCTTCATATAGAATCTACATATTTCCAAAGACAGCTTTAATCTGCATAAAAATGTCTGTGAAGACTCTCATTCATCCAGGGTAATTGCATCGCAACAAAAGTTTAAAAAACAGTCATCTGGATTGGATTTTTTTTGATTGAGAAATTGAGAAAGCCTTTTGGATTAAAGGTGAAATGTCTTCTACTTAAAAAATCCAATCCAGATGCCTGTTTTTTAAA
>JANHZU010007009.1:106417-117336 GCA_032468055.1 Acrochordus granulatus
AGAAAAGACTGTGATGCTGGGAAGGATTGAAGGGAAGAGGAGAAGGGGACGGCAAAGGATGAGATGGATAGATAGCATAGTCAGCATGATGGGTGAGGGCTTGGGAGGACTCCGGGAGGCAGTGCAGGACAGGGGGCCCTGGCGTAATGCAGTCCATGGGGTCGCGAAGAGTCGGACACGACTGCGCGACTGAACAACAACAACCTTACCATCTCATTCCAAGGAAGCAAACAGTGACTTTGAATGTTGCCTAAATTCAGTAATGGACTAGATGAGGAAGAACAAGCTGATACTAACTTATTAAATATTAAACAACATGAGTTTATATTAATAAGCAGGAAATAGGACTTAGAAAATTCAGTCTGTTTGGGATGGGACTTCATTCCCCTTGAAAGGGCAGATCCATGGGTGCAAGTGGTTCTCAGCTATCACTGGGTTTGTTATTGATGGCTTGGTCAGCTGTGATGCTTCCTCCACTAGTTACATCTAACTAGTTACTTCCAGCTTCAGTTACATCCCATTTTGGTTACTTCAACATGTTCCAAATAGGTATATTAGGAAACTGCTTAAAAGTTGTAGTTGGTATAAAATGCAAAGATCAATGACATCTAGAATGAAAAGTCCTGCACTATTTTTCAGAAAATGTTTTATTAAACATTTTTAAGAAGAGAAAAAGGAAATGGGGGGAAAGCACATGCTCATAAAAGAAGGCAAGAAACAAAAAATAAATACAAAATGAACAAAAGGGGAATTTACAAATATCAGAGAAATGAATTACTTTTCAGTATTTCACTGATTATTTTTAAATAACTAAATATACTATAACATTTTTAAAACCACAACATATTGCTAAAATCCAAGTATCAATTCCAAATATTGACACCAAAAATCCTCTCAGTATAAACCATAAAATGTGATTAAGAATTATAGGAATTTCTATTTAAGAAGCATAAAGTATCCTTGCAGCAATTACCATACATCAAGTTAGTTCAATACACTTTGTGGGAATGTAATATTTAATTAAAAAGTATCAGGTTGGAAAGGAAAATCAGCTTCTGAAATTGGTTTCATTCTGTTTTAAATTGTTTTCTGAAAATGTTGTTGAGCTTTGCAACATTGCCAACAAATATGGAACAATAATCCAACCTGGTCATTACATTTCTAACAAGTGTTAGAAAATGAACTATCCATTTTAGTAATCAATATTGAGCGATATGCACAGTAAAATACCTTAAACCATTTTTTTCTAAATTCAGTGTAAATAAGTTTTTCTTCCATTGAAATTCTTATTGTTGTTTATCAATTATTGCATTGTATCAAAATTTTGCATTCATTTAATCAAGCATCTGGTTTTTGTGTCTAGTTGTTTGTCACAGTTTAACTTTTAAAGCCCCAAATGTAGGCCTTGAGTATCTAAAGGACTAGTTTTCCCATTGTGAACATGTTTAGCTGTTTTGAAACTAACTGAACTTTCATTCTTAATAAATACATTATATGAGCTACCTAAATTAAAACAATAAACCATTAAGAGTTTGGAAGAAGTGGGGGGAGAATCCAGATCTATCAAAACAATGCACACAAAATGCTGAACACAGAGCAAGAAGTACATTTACGTGGCTCTAATTTTGCAATATGAAACTCTCATGTAAACTAGCATGCTCACGCTGTTTATCAGGGCCAACTACCTAAAGCTGCAGCATCCTTTTTCTCTAAGGAACGAGGACACATTCAGGGTAGGGACAATGGTTCACAGTATCAGCTTCATTCTGTCTTTGGATAGAAGATTTTATAACCGACTCATCATTGTAACCGCACTTGCCTGCAACTTTTCCAATTATAGACTCTCCTTTTTGACATGGGGCAAACAATATGCCATAACTCAAATGCACTTCCATCATTTATGATAGTATCCCTGTCTATTTTCAAGCTTTTCCCTAATTTACCCTTTCTACTATTGAACCTGTCATTTTCAACGAGCTATCTACAAGCATCTCTATCAAACACCACAAGCAAAAATGGGAAAAAAAACAGTTGTTTTCTACAGCAGCAAAATCAATACATCAGGCTAGAGCATCTAAGGTTGGCTGTCTTTTCTGAGGCCAACTAAATATCTTTTTTTGCAAATCTTTCCTTAACTTTAGTTCAATCTCAGTGTTGCTTTATCACAAACCGTTAGCATTTCTGAGCTGATACAAAACAGTGGAACATGACTTTATCACAAATCTACTTATGCAGTAGAGCATCTACTGAAGCCCTCCAATAAAGAGAGATGCCCAGTAACAGAACAATTGGAAGATACGAAGCAGCAGCAGAAGGAAAAAGCTGCTGTTACAACTCCTCCTCTCCCTCACACTTTTGAGAGCAGCAATCCTGAACTGTGACAGTTCTCCTTCTTTTTCTCTTTTGGACAGACCGACCTTCCCTGCTCCTTCTTAGTATAACCGTTGAAAAATTCTTGTGTCCCCAAAGATGAGTGATGATTTCTAGGTATAAGGTGGCAGGTATCTTCTCTACAGGCAAAAGAGAAACTCCCTGTCAGCGCTTTTGTTTGGACCCAGATCTGTGCCATTTATTTAAACACCTCTCTTTTCACACCCTGTGTCAACAACAGAGAAACATTCAAGAACAGCCTCAAGAGTTTCATTTCAGTGGAGCTGACAAAGATGAATGTTAATTATACAAAAGATTAAGTGTGCATGCTGTCGATCCGAAAGCAAGATAAACAAGAAAAGCTTGGCAAGAGCCAAAGCAAACAACCTTCCCTTTTATCATTCATTCCTAAGGCCTGTGGTCATTCCTAAGTTTGGGAAGAGAACAAGCTTATAAATACCTTCACAGCATCCCTAACCTCATCCGTAAGATGTCACATGGGAGGAGTTTAACAAGAAAGTATTGCCAAGGAGCATTTTTGTACATCTAAGTTCCTAGTCTATTCTTTATCCAAATAGAAGTTTTGGAAACTTTCAAACAAGGCAGCTGTACTCACGCTTTCTTCTATTATTTTTGCCTCTGGCATTTCATTCTTTCTCTATTGTCTTTTCTTTTGCTGATACAGTATTTAAGCTGTAAGCTTCTGAGGAAGCAAAGAACTATCCATACAAAGATGGAGTAATATATGGATGCTACTACGACAAATAGTAGCTTTAGACTTCTTAGGAGAGCTTTCCAACTAAATTGCTGAAATAAAGAAGCAAAACAGAGATGGGGATGAGCATCAAAGCTGTCCTGGAAAAGTTTCACTGACTTATTAACAAAACTATAATTATCAGATCAAGGTGAACACTGTTATAATTTCAAACTGTATGGGTCTACTGAAGACAGACTATAGTTTTAACAGAGTTTAAGACAGCAGGATAAGACTCATTATTTATGGTCTGTTCTCTTATTTATTTTATCCTACTGCTGTTTCTGGCAAGACTAAAGTCTACTTATACAAGCAAAACTTTACTTGTTCAGGGACAATTCTGCTACAAAGGAAACAAGCACACTATGAGCAAGAACAATTTTTTGATTCCAGTTACAAAGATAATAATTCATTCCATTAAATAAAGTTTTACTAAAGCTGGAAGTGTAAATGTCTGAATACTTCATTTACGTTTTTCCAGCTACTTCTTTCACAATTCTAACAAGCAAAATCTGAAAAACATGCAAAATTTTTTATACTAGATTTGTCTGCTTAGTTTCAAAACCCCATAATTTCACACATGATGTGTACTCAATACACAGCAGCAAAGAGCCAGTCAATGCACATATGGGATATGATTTTATAGTGGTATTTATTAGCAAATTTGGTAGTACCTGATAACTGGCAGAGTTATTATAAATACATATTTCTAAGTAGATAATATAGTATCTTAGGTGAAAAATAGTAGTTATTAATGAAACAAAGAAGAGAAAAATAGAGAAAAAACCTAACTAGATTTCATGAAGGAAGATTGTTGTAAATGGCAAACTGGAATTTTTCATCTTCTAATTGAAGGAGAATGCTGTGGATACAATCAAACTACATTTCAGCAAAGCTTTTGACAAGGATCTATATGACATTCTCATTGACAAGTGCTGAAGCGTCATCTGGATATTATAAAGGTTGTCCTCCTTTAATGTCATTTAACTACCACTCATTCAGAACCATCATAAATTCAAATGGTCACTGAATGAGCAGTAGTTACAATCAATCCTTATACTTACTTGAGGTGCAGTGTACTGTAGTCACATGATTACCATTTGTGACCTTCTTTGTCATCTTCCTACAACAAAGTTAATGGGAAAGCCAATAAAAGATCACAAATGTCTGCCATGTGATGTCCTCACTTAATGATCCATGGTGATTTATTTAATGACAGCACAGAAAATGCTGGAATTTTCATCACTAAGCAGTACAATTGTGATGTCATACTTTATAACTGCATTGCTTAGTGATAGAAATTCCAGTCTTAATTGTCATTAAGTGAGTGTTCTCAACTGCTGTCCCACTACATTCAGAAGGTTGGCATTAGTGGGTCTATACTGAATTGGAGAACTATTAGGGTCCCTCAGGGATTTTTCTAGGGGCCAGCCAAATTTTTGGTTTATCACCTGGATGTGAAATTGATGGTTTCCTTAACAAATTTGCAGATGACACAAAACTGGGAGATCTGGACAACACCCAGAATGACAGAACAAGATTAACAACTGATTTTGATACATTGGAAGACTAAAAGAAGAGGAACAAGATATCCTTCAACAAGGAGAAATGTAAAATATTACTAGAAAGGAAAAATATAGGAGACACTTGTAAGATTCATGGTTTGGAAGTCCTACATGGGAGAATGACTTGGCTCTGGACTGACAAAAAATTGAACAGAGCCAACAACGTGAGGCAGCCACTTGCTGGACTACTTCAGTTCTGGGTATCATTAGAAGAAGGAACTACATCAAAAATATGTAGAGTTCTTATTCCTCTTTACTCTGTACTAGTGAGACCACATCTGGAATACTCTCCATAATTCTGGGTACCATATTCTAGTAAGACATTGACAAATGAGAATAGGGCAGAGGAAGATAATAAAGGGGATCTGATGATATGCCTTATAAGGATAGGATGAAGAAATATCAGCAATTCAAAATGAAGAAAGAAAAAAAGACTGAGGGGTAACATGATATCAGTGTTCAGATACATAAAAAGAAAATGTTCAGAAACTATTTTCCAATGCCACAGAAAGTAGGACTAGAAATAATGGGTATAATTACAGCTACCTAGATTTCATTTAAATATAAAGAAAAATGTCCTAGTTGTAAGTGTGTGTAACCTACCAATGGCGGTTAAGAATTCCTCATCTTTGGAAGTTTTAAAGAAGAGGATGAACAGCTATTTCTTCAGGATAGTTTAAACCAGTGTTCATACATATTTCAGAAGGTAGAAGTGCATGATTCTTGTGGTACTTTCTTACTTCACAATTCTATTAATTCTGTGAATTGAAGTAACGTCATGACATAGTATCACTCGTATTATGCCATTTTGAAGCAAATAGAAATGCTGTTGGATGCTTTGAATACAACTTTGTTGCTGCCTGAAGTGATAATAAAACCCTTATCTGCTTCATCTTAAATAAGAAGCTACTCAAATAGCAAAGTAAAATGCAGAGTGGACATGCTTTCTTGCAAGTCATGCATATTTGTTCATAAGAAACAATTTGCCGTCTTTAGTAATTTGTCATTGGCAAACTTAATATTTCATCATACATTTTGAATCTAGATAATTTATGAGCAATGCCCTGATCCCAGGCATATGTGTGGAACTTTCTATTGCAAGAATAATCCATAAACACTAAGCCTACATTCCTTGCTTTACTACTTACGCTTCCATATTCTCCTCTTATTACCTGACAATTAGATATAGGAGGAGGAAGGAGTGTTAAATAAGTTCATCGCCTTGAGTTGTTTATAAAAATAATAACAGCAGAATATAAATAAATCTAATGAGAAAAAAAGTAATTTGATTGATGTTTTAAAGGAAATGCCATGACTGTAAACAGCAGGAATGTCCACAAAAGGAAAGTGAAACTGACAAAGTTTGTGTTGCACTGCAGGCTCCACCCATCATTTTTATAAAAGCAAGAAATCTCTGTGGACACCCACAACTGGGGAAACAAATACATACTGCTCAAATGTACACATTTCCATCACATATCATGGTGCAATTCATTCTAAGACAGAGATTGTTGCTACAATTTATAGTATTTTCCTGAAAAATGCTCCATATTATCCAAATTGCAGAACTTGTATCATTGCTTCAATTAAATGACAAGATTCCTTCAGAGAATCAAAGCTTTGTTCTGAGATTGAAGGAGGAGATGAATGCTGGAGGAGATTCAGAGGTGTTGAGAAGAAGGTTCGAACGATCCATCTACTGAAAAAAAGCCTTCAAGCCTAGATCCATATATTCATCCTTATCACAGCAACAAGGAAGATAGGATTAAACCTCTGCTGAAGAAGCTAGGTATGAATGCACAGCTGTTTTCTAAACATTCTGCTTTTGAAGATGCATACATTGGTCTTCTAATTTTAGAATGAAACACCATCACTTACATGGCTCTCTGGTAATGAACTGAGGTATAGCATTGGGGGTGGCAGGAGTGCTGGGATTAGGAGTTCCCACTAATTTGCTCTTAGCCATCTTCGTATTGGCCTTTGCAAACTCTAGTCGGAGCGTCTGAGGGATTTCTGGGTCAAAACGAATTCCCTTTTGCAGAAAGAAAATAAAATAACAAGAATCATTTGGTGCATCAACTAAACTGAATTGCACTAAAGATACACTAAAACTACCTGACAAGGCTAGCAGCAGTATCACAACAAAGCAGAAGTTTCAGACAAAGATATCTAAGATGAAAGAGATGCCATTTTTGTGAGCTCTACTAAGTAACGGCATGCATTTAAAGGCTCTGTAAAAGGCAAAGTTTTCCTCTGTCTAATCATATCTGACTCTAGGGGGCAGTGCTCATCTCCGTTTCATAGCTGAGGGAGCCAGCATTTTCCGATGATGCTTCTGTGGTCATGTGACCAGAATGACTATACAATGAGGCACACAGAACACTGTTACCTTTCTCACCAAATTAGGTGGTACCTATTTATCTATTTGCATTTAGAATTGCTAGGTTGGCAGGAGCTGTGGAAAATAACAGGAGCTCATCCCGTTACATGGTACCTGCATCTTGAACTTGGGCTGCCAACCTTCTAGTTGTCAAGCCCAGCTTCTTAACCACAAGACCACTATGCCCCTGTAAAGGCTCTGTAAGCTTCGCCAAATAAAATGATATATAGCACAGACTATCATTACTATTATGTCATATTATAATATCACACTATATTATTATAATAACACAGACCAAGGAGAGGACGGACTAAGTGAGGAAATATTTGGTTTAACAGAATTCTAAATCACCTTTCGTTATGTAAAACCCTTAATAAAGCTTTGCATAAGCAATATATACAATACATGGGTGACAAAACCAGACAACTTATCAGAAAAAGGCACTTCTGAAAAGTCCAATGCAAAGTAATAAATTATTGAAAATAATGTTCAATAATTATTGAATAGTTGAATTAATTGCATTATTGTATTAATTAGTATTGTATTATAATTATTTATTGTAAATAAATAATTTACAAAATAAGCTGAAACTAGCTAGGTAGAAGTACCCAAGAAGATATTGAACACGTGTGAACAAAATATGTCATAGCTGCATAAAAACACGTTTAACAAGAGCAGTATCATAATTCCTATTGATGTAATCAAGAAGATTTAATTTGGGTTTAATTAACTTGAAAAGGATTTATACAAACAAACAAAATAAAAGAACCCTGAAAGTATTCTGGGACAGATTATAACAATACATAATTTCTTGTTTACAAACAAATTTAATTTATAGTAAGCATATAAAAGTTATCCTTAAAATACATCCCCTAAAATATGCATTGACAGGAGTAAACAGATCCAAACATCATCAAGAGAACCATAATAGATCAGGGACAACAATCTAATCTTCTCCTTCAAAATTACAAGGAATATTAAAGTTTTAGTTGATTTCAAATGAGATCACAGATCAAAGGCAGGCATATTTGAGATTTTTAGCAAGTGCTACTTTAGCAATAAATCATCACCAAGTAATAGATGCATATGAATATTATTCTAGAAGGAATACCTTTATCAACAGTATTTTTTTAAATTAGTCATGTCGTTCAGATTATGGGTGGGGAAGTAGTTCAGAGGATGGGAGCTGGAGGATGAACGTGTCTCCTCTCAGGGAGGGAAGGGAGAAAGCCAAGTGAGAGAAAACCTGGAGAGGTTTTCAGAGAAGGGCCAGCCTGCTTTTGCCTTCCAGAACAGCTCTAGCTGGAGCAAAGGGGCAGGTAGGACTCCAGAAGGCTATGATAGAAGAATAAGAGCAGGACTGTGGATGTGATGGGCAGCCCTGCTTGTTACAGGGGAAGGGGGAAAGGACATCTGATTTCTTTCCCACCTTTTGGCTTATCTGACCTAACCCTGGCTGTCCTTCATTGCTGGATCACAGGAAGGTTGGATTCTGGTGAATGCCACAATGATTTGTAAAAAGACCTTGCACCTCTGTGGTGTTGGAGACATGACATGCATCACTGAGACCTGGCTAAGCAAGGATCGGGTGATATCTCTGTACTCTTACCTCAACTCCAGGGCAGGGCAGGAATGGTGATGCAAATAATTTCCTGAAAAACTGACAATAATCAGGTGTACTGTTCTGCAGGTGACTAGATTGAGATTCTATGCGCAGTTGGAAGTTTTGTTGTTATATCCCCAATTAGCTCATTCCTTGACCTCCTCAGTCTCATTGTGAGGCTAAAGGTTGACTCTAACAAATTGTGCTGGAAGATTTTAACTTCCATTCCTTGAGGATAGAGGCAGTGAGCTCAGGAGTTCATGGTTACATGACAACCACATTATCATAGTACTGATTCATGTAGGAGGTTGAATGTTGGTCTGCCCTTTACTTCATGGTAATTAGTTTCTGATCTGAGAGCAGAGGACATTAAAATCAGTTGATTATCATGGACTGGTCACTGTCCAATTATTGTGGGATTCACAGCAACCACTGATCTTTGGGGTAAAGGGCAGACCCATTAAAGTGATCTCCTCCAGGCACCTTATAAATCTGAATTGTTTCCACTTTCTCGGCGATCAAAACAGTGACTGTATAGTGAGCTTGATTGGACTGTGAAACAGAAGCAATCAAGGCATTTTCAGTGTTACTCCCAAGTGGCCTTTCTAAAGAAACTAGTCAAGGGTCTCTTTTCTGTGGTAATAATTATGCATACATAGCTAGCTTCTGATAAAGAACCAAGATATTTACTGACGCCATAAAGCCTTAATTGCGATAACATAAACATCATGCACATTACAACCTTCTGCTTCAAGAACAAATATCCAAAAAGCTTACTCTTCAGACAGTCCAGAGAGACAGTTGAGCAATGATTCAAGACAGAGTAGATTTCAATCCAAATTTCAGCCAGATAAATCAAATAATTCAAAGCATAACATGGAGAAGCAATGAGATGGAATTTTGATTGCCCTAACAAGCAGTCCAGCTGCAGTTTCCTTTCCTACCAGCTTGATCATGCTTGATTCCCATTGCTTTTCTCTTCTCAATTTGAAGTTTGTTGCTGGACTTGGGACCTTGCCTAACTCAAGCTCCAGTCAGCTGATTCCTGTGTCTTCCCAGGTTTGCTCTCTTCATCTAATTCCTTCAGCCCAGGCTGAGGCTCAGACTAGTCAAGTTCTTCAGTTTCTGAAAACTCAGACTGATCCCGAATAGGCTTACTGATTTACTGAGTTGCTTGGGAAGATAAAGCATCTACAAAGATGCCTGTTGTGATGATGGTGAGAGACAAGGAGGAACAATGACTAGACATGGGTACAAGCCCACATTTTGGCCAACCTCTGGTTATAGGAGTGGCAAAACATCATCAATACTTTTCTACAGTTAGTTGGACCTGAGAGTATTGATTTTCCTCTTTTGCAGAGCTTTTCATGTGTAAAATTAAAAGACGGAAGTGATTTTAAGATGTAACATTTTGGATTTGGAGTTTTTCACCTAATGTTAAAAGCTATTTTGAGTAATTAGAGTAAACAGCATACAACTGATTGTAATAAATGTCATATGATGTCTCTGCATATATTCTATATACTGTACATCCAACAAAATAAATAGTTTTTCTTCTATTTGTGTTTTCTGGCTCTTGGAGGTGTTCTCTTGTTTGGCTGACAAGATTTATGTTGGCAGTTCTCTTAGGCTTGCGTTCATAGTTGAGATAATATCTCAACTATGTTCTTGCCCTTGGAGGAAATACAGGAATGTTGTATTTGAAGTCACTAAAGGAGATGAAGTTTGGGTATATTTTTACATGTATAGTTCATATAAGTATTATTGTATGTGTTTACTTTAGTGTATATGTTACCTATTTGAATATATACCATAAAAACCCTGTGTGTACAAGACACTGTTACTAGGTTAATCTATTTTGTGAATTTGCACAATACACTGGACCATAAAACAACCTACATTCACTTATACAACTGACAAAAAACACATGCAATTAAAATTAATAAAGAGTATGTATAAACTGAAGATCTAATCAAGGGGCTAGCCTAACCGCAGCCATTTTAGTTTCTGTAAATTAGGAATCGCCGTTAGCTCAGAGCAAGAGAAGCATGTATACAGGAAGGCCTTTCACATGCAGAGAAAGATTGTTACAACCATGACAAATTCAAAAGTGTTCATCACGGTCTTGCTATTGGTTGGGATTACCTATAGGGTCATGTTATAGGCTGTTGTTGTCATCTTGCTATTGGCTATTATGACCTATAAAACCTTTGTCTGAGGACCCCCCAGGGGTGGAGTGCTTCCTCT
>JANHZU010007009.1:169254-184972 GCA_032468055.1 Acrochordus granulatus
AGGCAGAGTGCAAGCACGCTGCTTCCGGTATGGCAATGGAGTAAACCGCGCGAGGGGCGAGAGGCAGAGTGCACACATGCTGCTTCTGGTATGGCAATGGAGTAAATAGAGTCGGCAGAACTCTCGCGGGGAGTTGCCTGAACGGGAAATACAGAGCACGCTTCCTGATGACGCGCAAGGTTTGGCATGAAGTTTCCTTGTCTCGTGAGTGGTGGCTTGTCTAGCGGAATATTTTTTTATTAAAATTTTTGCTCGTCCTGCGAGTTTCTCGCTCTGTGAGTTACTCGTCTTGTGAGGCACCACTGTATAAATAATGTCATAGCTGCTGGAACAAAATTACATGTTTTTGAATAAGAAGACATAAAAAGGTTGCTATTCTTTGGAAGACAGTGTCACATAGCATTCTTATATTCTGCTGTAAGATATTCATTACTAATAAATAGCAATAAAATTAGTTATAAAAATATTTATTATATATTTATTACATGATAAAAATGAATCTGTACAGTGATACAGATTCATTCAAAAAAGTGAAATTTGCTTGTGGGCATACACACTACATCTGATCAGAATTACTTCATAGTTTTCCTGATCCTGAAAAAGGCAGAACAGTTTTAATTATGACTGGAGCATCTTCATTGCCTGTGGACCAGCTATAATAATAAGCATAAAGGTTAAATCATCAGTCTCAGTTCTGGTACCCTTTATAACTGCAATCATCCTTTATAACTGCATATGCAGAGAACTATATGCCAAATAGTTGGCACTCTAATTCCCTCCATAAATGTTTGATCTCTGAAAGCTGGTCCTATGAGAGTACAAATAAAGTAATGAGTAACAGATTGAAGTGTTTAAACATCAGAAACATTGCCATATACTCAATGAGCAAGATGGGATCTTTAAAACCTGAAGATAGAAACTGATGGCACTAACCATCCTTGGGTCTTTACACAGTTAATGGTTTGTTCATTAATAAATCTGGCCCCAAAAAGATTACTTTGTATAAATTTTATTTCTTAAAAACAAAATATTAATTTTTACCCACCCTATATAAAACCATGTTGGACAATCTGCATCTACAACCCTGTCTTTGAAGCCCTCTCTAACCAACTTTGAAAACTGATAGCATGGTTCCCTGACATTTGGGGGCATGAAATAGCCAATAATTGTACAGTAGATGGTTTAAGTTAGGCTTAACAGTGTTTTTTTAAAGACACTCTCCAAACTTACCACTCCAAATCCAAGAAACTGGATCACTGGGATGATCTATAGTATAGTATAGTAGCATCACTATATAAACTATACTATACTATATATAGTATAGTAGCATCACCTATAAACTACAGCTTTTGACTCCCATTATGTGAATCCCTTGACACCACAAAATTGTCCACCCATGCTATTTCAACCAGCCTGACAAATAAATTCACAAAAGTTACTAGCTTGCAAGTACAAAGCTGAGATGCCCCAGAATCTTTCAGCATTTTACATTCAAAATGTCTTCCATAAGCATAATGTCACAAAACTTAGGGCATGATCCCATTCTCTTTGCAAAGGAAGTAGAACTTCAAAGCTATGAAAATAATGTCAAGACCCAGAGGCGTAAGCTATTTCTTTCCTTTTCTTTGATTTAAGTGCCACCTGATTTCAAAACAACTCTGAGAGCCTCATCATAAACACACAGAATAAAAATATAATCGTAATAAGAACAAGGTAAATAAAAATAAACTGGGAAAAAGTAAGATTGCAAATATGGCCAGCAACACCACAAACTGATTTTTAGACTTGTGTGTGTGTGTAAGCTTTTTAAAATATAAAAGTTTACGTGTTTACGTGTTTTAATGTTGTGTAACTTTTGTGTTAATATTTTTTAGTTTTTTTAATAATTATTACTTCTTTGTATCCCACCTTTCTTATGCCGGTCCATGACTGTAATAAAGATTTGATTGGATTGTATACACCTCATTTTAAGAGTCATATCTCCATATAGGATAAAGAACAATGACAGCTATTTTCTCACCTTTTTATTCAAGTCTGAGCTCTCATCTTTCCTCCAAAAAAAGGAGTTCAGTGTCACTAAATTAACTCCTTTTCATTATTAATAAAAAGAGAATCTTCAAGTGACTAAGAAAGGCTTTTGTAAAACAGCTGATACTTGCAGATTTGTGAACTGGCAAACCAGTAAAAACAGAATTGGTGAACTGTTAGCTTTTGTAGTCTCATTTGCTAGACGTATGGGCAGAAAATAGTATTTGTGAAAACATCTGTCATGTCTGTAAGGTTTTTTTTTTCAGGTAAATGATCAAGCATTTTCTCTTCAAATACTTAAACAGAACTTTGAAGGAATTTAGTTTCTGCTTTGAAAGCAGAGGTGAAGAACCTGTGACCTTCCAGATGTTGCTCTGCTCCAAATCTAGCATCCCACATTACTGTCCATGTTGGCTGGGACATCTAGACAGCCTCTCCCTATTCCTGTTTTAAAATCATTTATACTCATACTTTACTGTAACCCTCTTCCAGAAAGCAGAATAAGAGTTCAAAAAAACAAAACAGAGCAACGGTTTAGCAGGCTAGCTTAAGATAAAACTGTATACAGGAAAACATTGGATGCTCTATTTTCGCTGATGATCTGAAAACACAGCTGTTCAAAAACAGATTTGCAAATGTTTATGTTGTGTAATGTTTATCCTTGTACAAGGGCAGCCACTGAAGTGAGCACAAACTGGGAAACAGATGAGTATCTCCAATGGATGTGCATTTGATCTTCTTTTCAAGTCTTGTCCTCTTCCCCATTCATCAGTGGAACCCAGAAAATGATCTAAAATCTCATGAACTACACTGCTGAAGAAGAGAGAGGCCAGCAGAACAGGAAGACCAAGATGGGGTCGGAAAAATATTTGCTAAGGATTTCAGTGAATAATAACTGGAAATATATGTCACTATCCTATTCAAATATAATAGAATGTTTTTAAAAACGTTAATATGAAAAAATAGAGTGCTCAAATTTCAGAACATTTCAGTATGCTTTTATTTATTAAATATTGCTGTCATTTATACATGAACTAAGTTGACTTTTCAAGGTATTTCATTTTCCTCCTTCAAAGTGTTAATTATCCAAAATAATGTGTAAACTGGATTGTACATAAGTATGTACTTCTTTCCAGCAAATGCTCTTTTGTGGAAACTTTTGATATATTTTTAATAATACAAATCTCAATTCAATACTAATTAGTACTTTACTTCGTTTTCATGAAGATATTACCTAACAGGCTATGAAATGTCTACAGGAAAACAACAAAGCTCAGAAAGCACCAAGGACTCCACAGTTCAGTCTAAACTACATATATTTTCTCTATTGATACTTTGATTTTTATTGATTATTAGTGTTAGCTCTGCTGGAAATGTGTTGCATTTAGAAGAAATAAAGTGTCTAAAGAAATGATATCCAATTTTTGAAACAGCTTATCCAATTCCAGATTCCCACTTCATAATGATCTTGTACCTTATACATGTTTAGTGTATCTCCAATATATGCAACCATGTCCCACTGATTAAGAAATATATATTTAAATGCAACTTAAAAAATTAATTTAATTACATTTGAAATAATATGGAAGTTACCTACTGATTTGCAGTGAAATGAAATATTCTGTGGAGTATTCCATTTGTTTACTGATTTCTTGCATTATTTATTTATTTACAATCAAGATTACTGGTTCACAGTCTTTGGTGTTTATCATTTTTCTTTTTATTCTTTAATGCTGAAGCCATTTTTCATTTACCTCCTCTCTTTCTCAAACAATTCAGGCACATAAAATTCAGCACACCTCAGTCCTTTATTTCTGAATTAATTTTTCACAGAGTTTATTCTTCCTTTTAATATTTATAACAAGCCTTGGTAAACAGTCAAATTTCTGTTTCAGATCTAGGATACAGAAATTCACCATCCAGCCCATCACCTGTTTTTTCTCTTTCCAATTAGTATTATATGGACAAGACAGAGCAAGCATGCAGTGCGTGGGTACTGGAATTTTTTTCCAACACTTTAATAGCACTTCTGCTCTGAGTGTCAGCCTTAGAACAGAACGATCAGCAACATTTTGAGCCACTACTCAAACTGCCCCTCCCATCAATAGAATTGGGGGAATTTTCCTCTGGATTTTTTTCCTCTGCAGTTCTTGGTCTGTTGTGGCTCATTTTCAGACTCTGTATTTATTCTTCCAGTTTTTCCCCCATACCGTATTTGCCCCTGTGGGCAACTCTACAAAGTTTACACATGGTATATGTGCCCAACAGTCTTATAAGCATTTTAAATATTTATACATGTTATAAATACTTTAACTACCCAAACTATGGTCTCCAGGTATTACTTTTACCATTCATAAAATTCTGTTCCACAGTTAAACCACAAATAATAAAACTACAAATATCAAAAGCTTGAATCTATGGGAATTTGGGAATTGGATTCTGAAGCTTATAATTGTCATTGTCCAGCCACAAGCACTTTCTACCTCTTCTTTCCATAATAATTATTTGTATAATATGTCTGCTCCCCTACTCCTTGCTTAGTCATGGCAATCTAGCTGCAAAACTTCGGACAGTTTCCATGCAGAAGCTGGCTTTCTATTCAAAGCTGGCTTTCTATTGCTTGCCTAGTGTTAGAGGACACCCAGCTCATGCCTTCTTGTCCTTGGTAGATTCTCCACTTGGTGAAGAGGCCTCTTGATTAAGTCAGAGCTCCAATAAAGGGGACATGGTGGCTGAATGGTTAAGATGCTGGGCTTATCAGCTGGAAGATTGGCAGCCCAAGTTTGAGACCCAGGTGCTGCTTAACGGGGTGAGCACTCTGCCAACCTAGCAGTTTGAAAGCATGTAAAAATGCAAGTAGATAAATAGGTACCACCTTTGGTGGGAAGATAACAGTGTTTCATGTGCCTTGGCATATAGTCATGCTGGCTATAATACCACGGAAGCTTCTTTGGACAACAATGCCTCTTTGGTTATGAAATGTAGATGAGCCTCGCCCCCTAGAGTTAGACGCGACTGTCAGGGGAAACCTTTATCTTTTATCGATAAATTACTTGCTGTGATCAGTGAGCCTCAAACTTTCTGAAGGCAGCATTAATATCTAGCAGAGCCTTTGCTTTGCATTATAACATGGGAGAACTCATATTATAAGCGGGGGTGGGAGTTCTTACAGGATCACCACTGTCATTAGGGCTATAAAAGAGACATGAAGCTAAGAATAATTCACACTGGGGATGAGAGTAGGAGGGATTACTGTACTTGTGAGGTCAAGTCAACCAAGACAAGGAGCTCCAAAATTAGAAGCAATGCCAGGCTACTTCCATATTTTTGCTAAGAAAACTCTAGGGACATGGCAGAAACATACTGACAAATCTAGGTTCCAATTGGCAAGGTCCCCGGGGTGGAAGGCATTCCCTCTGCTTGTTATCCCAAAAGCTTGGATCCTTTACCTGGCATGCAGGCCCAACAAACCACATGGGATAGGTGGAAAGGATTAAGACTTCTATTTGCAAATACAAGACAGCCCAGAAGCAAGTTCCAAAATGGACATATCTCTTCTTGAGGTGAACCTCTTTTATACAATTCTGAACAGCTTACACCAATCATGATGAACATCATATATTCTCAGTAGTCATAGTAACATAGTTCAACTAAAGGTTAAAAAGTATTCTAAGGCTTTTATCTTATCAATAACATTCCTGCACTAACAAACATCCCTAAATAACTTGATACTAGGGTCCTATCTATCACCTTAACAAAACAGGCATTCCTAAGTACAAAGGCAGATGGTCTGGTTTTCCTCTCCTGCCATCCTATCTACCTAATAAGCAGGATAACCAGCGGTGGATGCACTACCAACAGATACAAAATATTGCAGCTATAGTATGCACTAATAATAAGCAACACATGAATCAAAATAGTTTTATCAATACATAAATTTTAAAAATAAAGTACGTTAAAATGGACTATCACATCACTCCCCCTTGAGGGTGACCCAATGTCAAAAGACACAAGGACACATACCTCACAATCAGATTTGCTGGAGCTGTGTTTCTAAAAGTTAAACTGTTGAAAAGGAGAACAAAAAGAACTGTGAGGTTCACCTGCCTAATTATGGAAAGAAAAAAGTAGGTCTCAATAGAGGACTGCTGATCGATCAACATAATCTTATGGTTTATTTTAAAACTTTGGGCACAAGAAGGCATCAGGATGGGAAGGAATTGAATGCAACAATTTATCATAAGTTCAATCATAAATAAAAAGAAATACAACAACAAATAAAGTTTTTAACCACCCAAAATTTGGTAACCAAAATTTAAAAGAGGAATCATCAACTTGTTCAGTGGTATGAAAATGAACAGACTGTTTATGGATTACCTGAACATGAGTAAGAATCTTACTTTGCTGGTCAACATAAGAACAGCAGCAAGAGTTGATAAGAGAACAGATACCTAATTCACTAATAAAAAATCCAAGGCCATATGATTTTGGATGGCTATTTGTAAATGGAAGTAACTTTTGCTTGTTCCCGACTAAGGGCTTCAGCTGTAGCATTTTCATAACTCTCAAGAGATGCTAAAATATTAAGGAGGGCAAATTCCAATTAAACAACATTGATGGAGTAAAAACCAGTGAAGTAAATAATACAACGGAGATTGCCATTGCACCAAGGGATTATGTATGGATTGGGGAAGACAGAAAGGACAGTTGTGGTGCCACCTGGAAAGATAGGATGAGGGCTGTATACTAACAGCTGGAACCAGGACCCATTAAGAACACATTCCATACCATGAAGGAGGCAACATTTTATATGCAATATGTCCACAAAGATCACGGGACTGTCCTGGGTTTCAAGGTAGCAGGGTCCTCATAAATCCAGAAACAGTTAATGGTGTTACTCACAAAAAAGGCATTTATTCAAGGGGGTGGTCTAAAAAGGCAATATGTGTTTCTTGGGTTAAGAAACTCAGTGAAGGTCCATACATTTATTCACCTATCCTACAGTGTAGTAAAAGAGGAGAGATACAGCTCTAAAAAGGTAGTATCGTTAAACCCCAAAAGAATACCAATTAAAGGAACACCCTCCATTGGGTGGGCAGCAACAATTTTTTAGTTGCAAATTAGCAGCTATGTGGGAGGACATTTTCACAACAAAATTTTCTTGCCAGCTGAACGGATTATCATGATGAGGAAACTCCCACTCAGACTTCTATGAAGGCAAAGGTTGTGGGAGAAAACACAGTGGGGTAAAGGGATTTGCAGGCAAGAGTTTTCCATCAACATTGGTGATGTGCTCGAAGAAATGCTTTCCTGTCCTGGAAGAAAGCGCAATGCAGTGGAACCATTTACTAGAATCCATAGCTACAGTCTCTGGCTGAGCACAGCCTGAACGCGGCTTTAATATGACCAAGTGGCAGTTTTAAACTCAGAATAATTGCAAATGGTGGCTCTCTCATCTTGATGTATTTAGGCAAACACAGATGGGCCATTGTAATGCAAAACGATTGTCAGCAGCACAAGGCAGAATGTTTTTTCCATAGACAATTCCAATAAGCCAAAATTTCACCATCAGTTAAGTCAATATTTCTCACTGTTGTAAATTTGACTTTTAGCAATAAAACTGTTGGTTGGGTGTTGTCAAATGTGTACACCCACATCTGTACAAAGGCCAATTAAGGCCATTATTGGCAAGAGGTTTTGTAATAAAAACCAGGTACATAGGGTCCTTAGTTGGAGTTTAGGACCACACCACATGCAGAGTACATAGGTTAAAATAAAATCCTACTACCTGGAGTCCTATCTTGATAATTACCTTCCATTGTTCTAGGGAACATCTTCTTCCTTGGTAAATCACTATCTCTGCTGAGGAGAGACCCAGACTCTAATCTGAGGTTTTAATCCTTCTCCCATTAACTCCAATAACTAAAATCCAATAAATTTATAATACAGGTGGTCTTTCTTCTTCTATATACAAAGAAGCCTGAAAATGACATAGTACTACTGTAAAAAAAAATGGGTAAGGGCCATCTATCTGTCATTTAAACAAAAATTTCAAGTCTTCCACAAGTTCAGCTGTCCACTGTTTTTGGATACCATGTCCTGGAGGAGTGTCTGGCTCTGCTGTCCACTTTACTCTGGTGTAGTGGATCCACAGCTTGACTCTTACTAGTTTTAAGGATGTGTGGGTTTGTCAGCAACCCTTGGAACAGCCCTTTCCACTTTGGATGCAGAACCTCATCCTTCTAAGACCTCAGTATACCCAATCTCTTCTTCAGTGTTATGGACTGGACCATCTAGTATAAGCCCCAGAGCAGTGGGTAGATTGATTGAATGACTGAACCAGATCCTTAAATGTCACAAAGCTCCATGCTCATGCAAAACTCCAAAAACATACCAGGATTCTGTGTAAATGTTGACTGTAAAGGTTGATTGGCTAGAGAGCAAGCATGAAATCAGTTCTGCTTTTTGAGCTGAGGTGTGAGAAGACAGAAGATTGGTTTCTACTATCTCCCCTCCCCCCCAATGACCACTGCATACCCTGCTCTTTCTCTCTGGACTACAGTGTTGCTGCCATCTGCATAGTACTCCAACTCTGCACTGAGTAATGGGTTGTCTTTCAGATCAGGGTAGCAGGAAAAGATAGCTTCAGTCAATTGCACAGTCATGTTCAAATTCTTCCTGCTCATTTTGTGCCAGAAGGGTTGCTGAATTAAGTGTTGTGGTAGTGACCAAGCTGACATTAAGTTTATCCAGGACTACTATCTGCTAATTGGCCATCCTGTTTGGAGTGAGCCAATAACTTCCTTTCTGTTCCAATATAACACAGCATGATATGTACACAGTCAATGGCTGGCCAAGAGTTAATTTTTCTATGACTTTTATTAGGATACTCGTGAAAGCAGTGGTTCATAGGCAAGCTGGCAATCCTGCATATTAGTATTCCAGCAAACAACTGAACAGGCTTTGTCAAGTCAGGCAGAGGGTAGGATCAGACATCAACTCTGTTTAATTTGAGGATAGCAGACTTGCAGTCCATTGTCACAGTCACTGTCTTTCTCATGGGTTGTCTCACAGAGTGGTTTTTCCATCACCCCAAAGCTGGGAATCAAGATATAAAAGAAACTTGCCATCCCCAAAAACTCTCTTAGCTGATTCTGGGTTTTTGCCTTGAACAGCCTTCAAATGGCCTGCTTCCCAGGAACAGTGCATGCTGGCCTTTAGAAATAGCAAATGTTAAATAAGTAACAGTCCCTTGTGTGATTTGAGCCTTAGTTTTGAACACCTGGGAGCCAGCCTGCCTCAGAAAGTTTAGCAATGCATTTGTACATTGATTGCAAGTTTGCCTGGTTTTGCACAAAGCAGATCATCTGCATACTGGATCAAGGTACGTGGCACGCTCTTGGGTGTTTTCACTTTTAGAAGTCATTGCCATAAAGAATGGGGCTGTTTTTAAATCCTTGAGGTAACATAATCCAGCATATCTGAGCTTTGTACCCTGTGACTGGACTTTCCCACTCAAAGGCGAAAATCTCCTTTCTGTCAGGAGTCAAGAGAATGCAAAAAAAAAAAACCCTTTCAGATCCTTCACTGAAAACCATATTCCCCTGGTGGCAAGGTAGTAACCAAATTGTATGGGTTTGATCCTACAGGGTGGAGAATAACCATAATCTGTTTTATTGCTCTTAAAATCCTGCACAAAACAATATTCAGTAAAGCAGGGCTTCTTTACTGGTAATATTAGGGTGTTGAAAGCTAACTTACACTTCTGGCTTAATCCATAAGAGGTAAACCTCTCAATTATGGATTGAAGTCCCTTCCTTGTCTCCCATTTTAATGGATACTACTTCAAGTTCAGAGGGCAAAGTTCCTGGTTTTACATCCACTTGCACTCGAATCGTGTTCTTTGCATTCCTGGCTTTTTACTCACCCATACCTAAGGTACCACAACATCCAATATGTCTGAGTATTTAGATTTTCAAATCAAGGCAATTGCAAAAGAGCCACTTGCACCCTCCAGCTGTGGTTCATTGGCATGGTGTCATTTTATTTCATCAAATGTTAATTCTGCTCTCATTTTGCACAACAGATCTCTCCCCAGTAAAGATAAGGAGAATTGTGACATATATAAAAATTGATGGCTGAGCCTTTTGTTTCCCAAAACACAATGTTTTGTTTTAAGGTTGCTGACGCACACACACAAATGCATTACTTTGGAAGCAGCGATATTTACTGTAGTTTAGGCAGATAACAGCAGACAGGAATGTGACTCAAATGCCTAGTACAGAGTGTTTTCTGGAACCTGGTATTTCTGAAGCCAAACACAATTTAAGAAACAGTAGCATAGTCCAAAATGTTCCAAGAGTCACAGAATACCAAATTGGGTAAATCAGTCAGTCCAAAAGTCAAGAATCACCAACAAGAAGCAGGAACACAGTTCAAGAGTTGAATAGCTGAATGGTTGTCTTCAACAAGAACTGCAAATAGACCTAAATAAATCTGTCTGCAGCCAGCTGCAAATCACTTCATCAGTATGTAATAAACATGAATTAAAATTGGTTAAAATGGGCTAACATATCATGGTTACTGGGGAAGAACATCAAATCTCATGAGAAGATCAGAGATGATGACAAGATGAGAGTAAAGCTGAAAGAAAGTCTGATCACTGATAGTGTCAGTATTGAAAGAGGAGGTCCTTATTTTATGAGAATTAGTGCAACTAGAGGGTGGGTAAGGACCATCTTGGGAGCACTGAGGCAGGATGCCATATTCAAGTGGTGACTGGCATGAGATGCTATGGGAGCCAGAGGACAGGCCATTACAGGGAAGATACCCCTGAGTTTATTACCAGTGGTGTGTTCTGATTCTCTATATTTACACCCACCCCTTGGGTGCCCTGCAATTCAACTGCTGTTAATGAATGCCAAGTCAGTCAATAAAAAAGCTCTCCTCATCTGTGACATAATTGAGGAGGAGCAAGCTGACCTGGCATGCATCACTAAAACCTGGCTGATCCCAGACGGCCATGTTCCCCTCTCAGAAATGTGTCCAGCCAGGGTTAGCATTTGGCACTAGCAGAGACCTCAGAGCAGGGGGATTGGAGTAGGAGACTCTCTCCTAGCCTTCAGGGGTCTTACTCCACAAGTTTCTGGCTGTGAGACCCCGTTCCTAAAACTGGGCTCTCAGGATCAGTTGGGCTTGTTGCTACTGTTCCAGCCTCTCTGCTGTATAGCAACTTCCCTGCCTGAGCTGCTAGAAGTCATCTGGGGGGTGGCAGTGGAGTTTCCCAGGCTGATGGTCCTGGGGGACTTCAATCTGCCATCCCTGTG
Source organism: Acrochordus granulatus (assembly GCA_032468055.1). Classification (NCBI taxonomy): domain Eukaryota; kingdom Metazoa; phylum Chordata; class Lepidosauria; order Squamata; family Acrochordidae; genus Acrochordus; species Acrochordus granulatus. The sequence continues at coordinate 180,609 of JANHZU010007009.1, forward strand.
TTTGGCCCCAGAGACAGTTCAGGAGTTCATGGCCATGACGACAACTATGGGCTTATCCCAGATCATCCAAGGTCTGACTCAGATAGTGGTCACAAACTGGATATGATTTTCTTGCCAGAGCAACAGCAATGTAATCTTTCATTATTTCTCTTGTCCTGGTCAGATCACACTCTGGTGTCTTTGAGATTCTCTTATACTGCCCTTCTTCACAGGGAGGCTGAACTTATTTGAAGTTCAAATGGACCTAAATGACTGATGGACCCAGATGTGTTCCAGAAGCAGTTGGGGGACATCCCGAAAGAGTTGCTGCATGGTCCTGCTGAAGCTCTGTTTCTATCCTGGAACAAGAGGGGAGCTGAAGCTTTGGAGGGGACTGCACCTGTACACCTCTCTTGAACCATTGTACCAGTTCACAGAGGATTTGCAGGTTTTTAACTGGGTAAACAGATGCCTAGAGCACCAGATGCTGGAAGAAGACAAGGGATGAATTTGATCAGATATGAGTTAAAGCCTATCTCATGGCAATAACAGTGACAAAGTATCGTTACTTCAGTGCTCTTATTGCTTCTGGAGAGTACCACCCAGCGACTTTGTTCAAGATCACGCTTTCCCGTCTAGGACAGGGGGAATTGGTTGATTATCTTCAAGGTGTGCTGAGGAATTTGATCATCCGTTGGATAAAGTTGCTCAGTATCAATCCCAGTTGGAACACTTGTGTAATGCAGATCCATTAGAAGTGCCTGGGGCAGGCTCTTGCCCTTTTTGTATGGGAACATTTTAATCCTGTTGGACTTGATGAAGTGGACAAGGTCTTCGATGCTGTCAGTGCAACCACTTGTCTCTTAGATCCTTGACCTTCTTGACCAGGTTGGTGACCTCCATAAATTCTTCACTGCAAGAGGGGACATTCCTGAATCTTCTTAAGGAGCCCTGGTCTGCCCCCTTCTTAAAAAAACATTGCTTGACCCAACCTGCCTTGACAATTTTTCAGGAAGGTGGCAGTAAAGGTGGTTGCATGGCAGCTTCAGAGAGTCTTGGATGAATTAGATCTAGATTCCTTTCAGTCTGGTTTCAGGCCAAGTTATAAAATGGAGACAGCATTGGTCGCATTTGTTGATAATCTCTGGTGAGAGCAGGATGGTGGTAGTGCTTATACCTTTATTAAAGGTATCCTTACTTTCCTTGACCCCTCAGTGGTTTTCAATGTCATCGACTATAACCTTTTTGGCTGGCTGTGGGGACTGGCACTGGATGGCGCAGTGTTGTGCTGGTTTGTCTCCTTTCTCCAAAGCTGGTTCCAATTGCTGTTGATTGAAAGTGAGAGGTCCAGCTCCCAGCCATTCCTTTGTGGTGTACCACAGGATTCAGAACTTTCTCCACTCTTTTTTAACATCTACATGAAAACGCTGGGTCATCCACTGCCATGGGATGAGGTATCATCAATATGGTGATACTCAAATTTACATCTCCACCCCTGATGATCCAAATGTTGCTGTTTTGTCTGTGAGGGTCTGGAGGGAGACAACAGGCTTCAGTTGAACCCTAGTAAGACTGAGTGGACTTTAGGATTTAGGACTTAAAGTTCTTTAACTCTGGATGGAATTGCACTGCCCCTGACAGACCCGATGTACATCTTGGGGTTCTCCTGGACTCATGTCTCCTGCTCAAAGAGCATGTGGAAGTAATTGCTAAGAAGGCCTTTGCCAACTCTAGGTTGTGCACTGGTTGTGTCCTTTCCTGGATTGTGAATTTCTGCACTCTGTCACTCACGTCCTAGTCATCTCTCATCTGGATTACTGCAATGTGCTTGAAGAGCATTTGGAAGCTACAGCTGGTTCAAAATGCAGCTGTTCGGACAATTCTTGGGGACCTAAAGGTGGCCCACAATACACAACTGTTCCACAAGCTGCACCAGTTGCCAGTTTGCTTCCAGGTGCAATTCAATATGTTAGTTTTATCTATAAAACCCTTCATGGCATGGGCCCAGGTTATCTGTGGAACCATCTCATCCCAGTGGGTTTGGCCTGCCATACGAAAGCCAGCAGAAGAGGCATTCTATGGTCTCTGTTGGTCAAAGAATTCTGTCCAGGAGAAGGACCTTTTCTGTCATGGCCTTTTCCTGTCTTTTGGAATACTGTGCTCCCCAAGATGAGGTCTTCTTCCTCTCTTTTGGCCTTCCAAAATAGCCTGAAGACCTGATTCTGCAAGTTAGCTTGTAGCTCTATCAGAGGTTTGTCATCTTGGAGCTGGTTGCTGGATTGTTCAATCCCATCTCCCCCCATGTGTGTCTTGTTCCCCTCCTTTCATCTTGTTTTTTTATTGTTTTTAATGGTTTATTTGCTTTGTTGTTCTATTTATTTTCACTGTGAGCTGCCTAGAGTCACTTCTGAGAGTAGCAGTGTATAAATGTGATGAATAAATAAAACTGGGATACTGTTAGTGAGAAACATGATCTTAAAAAAAACCTGAACTTGTCCTATCAGAAATGAGGTATACTTAACTGTATGTTTTAGGAATGAATGCAGAACTTTAAATTAGATGATTCGATAGTGAGATCATACAATGGAATGACAATGAATGAACTCCATTCAGTGGAGTTTTTTAGATACATACACATAAATGACACATTAATTCTATTTGAATTAGTAAAAATCTGGCTGAAAATCAAAGTTATATAAAAATCTGCACCTATTATAGAGACAATGATGGAAACAATTGAGAAATTCGATTGCAAATTGTTAGTGCTAAATGTAATGTCAAGAAAGAACAAAATATTACTATATTAGAATGCAAATGTTGAAAAAAATTAAAGAATTTCTCTGTTACAGGAACTACAAGAAGATCTGGATTTGGTAAACATAACAGAAAACAGGTGAATAGAGTTGTGAAAAGAAAATTCTTTGTTCCCAACATTCGGTCAAGCAACATTAACACAGGGTGTATTTATAGGCAACACCAGAGGCCCAGCATTGAAATCAAACCAATAACGTAATAGGACACTGAAGATGGAGACATGCAGCCCAATCAGCTAGAACATTTACAATGCAAATGGTGGTATAGACTGTGAATTATTGGTGGCAAAGTATATAAGTTAAACTTAGAAAATTAGAGAAACAGATATACTAGCATGATTGGACTGGGACCAATCAAAATATAAAATAAAGTTTAACTAAGGGAAAGAGAATCTGAGCAGCTGTGGGAAGAGATGAAAGACACTAAAAAACAAAATGAAAAAAAATAATTCCCAGAATTTCAAAGCGGAAAAAATCCAAGTGGTTTTTAGAATACACTATTATAATAGGCAGGAAAACACAGAAAATAAAAGCCATATATTGTACAACAAGAATGACTTACAATGACAGAATGAAGATGCAAAGAAAACACAAGGAAAGTAATCTCAGTCAAGAATGGCAACAGTTCTATATCAACAAATATAAAACAATTAAGATCTAGAGACTGGAGAGCCAGTGTAGTGTAGTAGTTAAGATACTGGACTAGAAACTAGAGACCATGAGTTCTAGTACTGCCATAGGCTTGAAAGTAGTTGGGTGATCTTGGGTCAGTCACAGTCTCTCAACCCAACTTATCTCTCAGGGTTGTTGTAGGGAATATGGAAGGCAGAAGGAGTATTAGACATCTTGACTTATTTAAAAATAATAAAGGTATCAATCAATAAAAGTTGATATGTATGCCTGTCATTAAGAAAGATACAAGAGAATGCACAGGTTACTGAACTGTTGCACTAATTCCTCAAGCAAGCCAAGTTTTTCTTGACATCTGATAAAGAATAAACATCAAAGGCGACGATAAAAATGCCAAATGAATAGGCGGAATTCAGAAAAGGCTGGAGGACACACAATCATATGAAGAGGGCAAAAGAATACTACATAGGAAGGTTTATCTTTACTTTATTGGCTACAACAAATCTATGTGGATCTTGCCCAGAATATGGAATACATTAAAGCTAATAGATAGATGTGCCTGATTATTCTTTTTAGGAAGATTAAGAATAAATAAGGGTTTATTTATGAGGGTTGCATCAGAGAAAGGCATCTGGCGTAAAACTTATGCTGACTTAATATGCGAATAAACAGATTTCCATATCGGATTGATCAGGGCCCAAATTACCAACAATCGCCAGCGGTACTGTTAACCAACAAACACAGTACTGCTGGAAAGTGTGATACTGTTGAACAAAGGAGGAGAAGGAGAGGGGGTAGAAAGTGTGGAGGTGAGAATAGGAACCTTAAATGTTGGTACTATGATAGGTAAAGGAAGAGAACTGGTTGATATGATGGAGCAGAGAAAGGTAGATATACTGTGTGTCCAAGAGACTAAGTGGAAGGGCAGTAAGGCGAGGAACA
>JANHZU010007009.1:185072-207764 GCA_032468055.1 Acrochordus granulatus
AAGTAGAACGACTATGGTTAAAGAAAGCAAAGTTAGTATCAAGAGTAATAGGTACCTTGGCCACAGTCCCAAAACATCTGGAGCAGCACTTGAACACCATTGTCATTGACAAAATCATCATAAATCAGTTGCAAAAGACAGCTGTACTTGGAACAGCTTACATCCTGCAATATTACCTTTAATGTTATACAACAACATTTGCCTATCTCAGGTCCTTGGGAAGGACTCAAGAGGTGGACAGAAATGCCAAATCAAGTCTAATCATATGGCTGATTGTGCAATCACCATAAAAAGTAGAAGAATTATTCAAATTTCTAAAGAACATGAGTTAAAGATGAGATTCTTTTGTTTGTTCTTTTTACTGTGTTATTCTTAGAACATAATAATAAGTGCCATACCAAAAAATCTTGGATGTCATTTCGTGAATTGACAGAATTTCCATCTGTCAATTCAAAAAGCCATACTGCTTGGATCTGCACATATACTGATATAACTTTCTAGGCTCTTGGAAAGAACTTGATGTGCATGAAGGCCAACACTGGCAGATGTGGCTTTATGTTGTTATGAACAGATTAATAATTTATTACCTGCAGCCACTAAATTCACATAACGTATTAAGAATTAAATTAGATTAAATCACATTATGGCTTAATGTGTTATATAACACATTAATAACATCTGTTATTGTTCTACAGTCATAATTTCAGGTGCTTGAAAAAAACAGCAAAATGTGAATGGTATTTATGAGCAAGAAGGAATTTCAGTTAGAGCCAGTATCTTTGAATTTGATTGACCAGAACTGATTTGCTAGGTCATTGAGATACTAGTTTTTGCTTTAATTTCATTCATCTCTTTTCATGATGCCTATCAGAAGCAGGTTGCTTCATTGTTCTGAATGCTGTTGCATGATAGAGCCAACCATAGATATTGTGTACAGTTGAAGGAATAGTTGGATACTAGAAAACAGGTAATCATTCAACAGAGATGCAAACTGTGGTGGTTGCGTGAATCTCTTGTGCTAAGTTGTATTCAGTGTATAATGCTGACCTGATCTGTGGGAACTTGGATTTTGTGATCTCTGAGCATAACATTTTGGTTAACCTGCATTTCTGATCTTTTCATTTGTGTCTCCAGGAATACCTCAGCGTGAATCTGCCTTTGTGACTTGCATACCACATGGCAATTACAAATATCCGGATTTGCCTATCTCAAGATACAAGGAAGAGGTTACCTACTTATTTTTAAATTATAGTTTAAGTTACAGTTGTCATGTCTTTCTTCCCTGCACCCCATGCTGATACTTTCTTTGATGAATTTGTTTTGTCCCTTAATGGTTTATGTGGTGCTGAATTAACTTTATTTTTCAGGCTTTCAAGCTTGTGTAAACTAACTGGGTTTGTTCACTGTATTCTGAATGGGAAATGCATTTTCTCTCAAGGTAACAAGTGCAGAGCATACAACGCTGATAAATTTGCCACTTATTTTGTAAATTCAAGAGATGTTTGTGGCCTGAATTGCTTTTCTTCAGCAATGTTTCTGTGCCAGTTGTAATCCCATCTTGAGTTTGGATAATGTTGTTACAGTCATTTGTACTTAAATAATATCTCAAAGTGGGGGCATGGTGGCTGTTAAGACACTGGGCTCGTCAGCTGGAAGGTTGGCAGGTCAAGACCCAAATGCTGCCACGTAATGGGGAGAATGCCCGTTACTTGCTCTTTTGTTCAGTCACGTAGTTGTGTTCAACTCTTTGCGACCCCATAGACTGCAGCACGCCAGACCTCTGTATCCTGCACTGCCTCCCGGAATCCACCCAAGCCCATGCCCATCACACTGACTGTGCCATCTAATCATCTCATTCTCTGCCATCCCCTTCTCCTTTTGCCTTCAATCTTTCCCAGCATCACGGTCTTTTCTAATGAGTCCTCTCTGTGCATTATGTGGCCAAAGTACTTGAGCTTCAGCTTCAATATCTGTCCCTCCAATGAGCAATTGGTTAATTTCCTGTAGGAAGCATGTAAAAATGCAAGTAGATAAATAGGTACTGCTGATATTGGTGGGAAGGTAACAGTGTTCCATGTGCTTTGGTGTATAGTCATTCCAGCCACATGAGCACAGAAATGTCTTTGGACAATGCTGGCTCTTCAGTTGTGAAATGGAAATCAGCACTGCCCCTTAGAGTTGGACATGACTGAAAGGGGAAAAGAGAAATTTAGAGTTTTTAAGAATGAAAGAGAGTGGTAAAGTATATTAAGACAGAATTTGAAAATATTTTAAAATGTGTGTCCTTCATCCTATGAATATAATATTTTTCTTTTTTTAATTTCAGATAATTTCACTGATAGAAAACCACTCAGTAGTAATTGTACATGGATCTACTGGTAGTGGCAAAAGCACACAACTTCCACAGTATGTTTTGGATCACTGTGCACAGCATTCTGTTTATTGTAACATTGTGATTACACAGCCCAGAAAAATTGGTGCCAGCAGCATTGCAAGGTGGATAAGCAAGCAGAGATCATGGCCTTTGGGTGAACTTGTGGGCTACCAGGTAGAGCAGTGTGTTACTCCGCAACACATGATGTCACTGAAATGGAAAGCACATCCATGTCTTGCATCTCCTCTTCTTTTAAAATTCATTCCCTGTGCTTTAAGAGACAACTTATTTAATTTCTTACTAAAATTAGAAATCTATCTTTGTAGAAAAGACAATGGTCAAAATACAACATTGCACAAATGGAACAGGAATCTACATTCCCATCTCTAGCTTGTTTATGTCCAGATTTGGTCTAAACACTCTTGGGAGTGAATCTTAAGATTGAAAGAGGGATGAGAAATTCAGGCTATAAATATTATCCTTTTGCCAATTGAACCACAATTCCCGTGGTATTTTGGGTGCAAGCTTATGCTTGAGGTCTCCTTGGATTCTTTCCACTAATATGATCTTAATTGGCTCAAAAAAATTTTTGTAGGTCACTGTTAAGATCTCTCAGTTTGATGACTTTGCTCACAGTTTTGAATTTTCTTTGTAAAGATGTTTGTATAGTTTCTATGAATTTGTCATGAATCAGACATTTAAAATGCTTCTCTTCTGGCATTTATCAATATATTTTACATACCCTTAGCCACTACTTTTTTTGAGTTTATATTATTTTAATTGTATTTACGTCATCAATCTTGTTTTACATTTTCATAAGATATTCTGAGAAATCTTCCTTTGATCTAAAGAATAGAGGACACTACAGGTAATCTTCAACTTACGACCACAATTGAGATTGGAATTTCCAACACTAAGCAAGGCACTTGTTAAGTGAGTCACACCCTGATTGTACCATCTTTTTTGCAATGGTTGTTAAGTGAATCACAAGGTCATTAAGTGAATCACATGTTTGTTAAGCAAATCCAGTTTCCCCCATTGACTTTGCTGTTGGAAGCTGGGAAGGTTGCAAATGGTGATTCATGACCCCCGGATACTGCAACCGTTGTAAATACATGGCCCTGAAACAAGACCATGGGGATATCACAATGGTCATAAGTGCAAGGACTGCGTGTAAGTCACTTTTTTCAGTGCTGTCATAACTTCAGATAGTCATAAATGAATGGTTTTAAGTTAAGGATGACCTGCCTATGTTTGTGCATGTATGTCTCTCCGTTTCTGTTCATGTCCAGTATGTTCATGTATAGAAGAGAGGAGAATAGGAATAAAGACTGTATTCTGAACAGATAAAAGTACATGTAGGGGAACCGAGCAAAAAAATATCTGATCCAGTACCATCTTTTTCTAGTATATTTTATTGATTTAAGTCTGGGAGGCCTCCAGAGGCTGCATTCCAGTATCCATCAACATAGTCAGCATGGAAAATGGTCAGAAATGTAGTCCAATGTTGTCTGAAGTTTTCCATTTGTGTGCCAAGCACTGTTTCTCAGCTCAGTTTGTTCCCAGTAATACAGGGGGACAGAAAGGAATCTGACAGAAAAAGCAGTGCTCTTAAGGCAAGGCCAGTAAACAGCTATCTGAACAAGTGACTTATTTTATTTATCGTAGTTTTTGTCTAATACCTTAGCTTAATGCTTTTTTCTAGTAAAGCAAAAAGCCAGCTATGGAAATGGTTCAAAGTACATTGATAGAAAGAACCATCTTGTCGTATTTGGTTTTATTATCAGATAGGTTCTTTGTTCAAATGATACTTTCCTTTTGAAAAGCTTACAACATTTAGTGCTTTATTTCTTTGCAGTGGGCTTCAAACACATTATTATCTTGCTTCCTGATTATAGGCATCCAACATTTTAATGTAGTGTTTTGGCTGAGATACTGAGACACTGACTGTGGCTTATCAAAACTGCAGCCTGCGAAGCTGGAGAAGAAAGCCTCCATATTGATTTCATCAGCCATCTTGCCTCAGATTTTGTTAAGAACATTGCATTGTCTCTACCAGGTTTTTCTTAGGGGGAATAAATTTGGCTTTCATGAATTTTCATACTTTGAACAAACAGTGGTCCCTTGTTGTCACTAAACAATTATTGGCCGCAAAATAGAGTTGCCTCTACTCTTAAGCAAAATGATATGGCCTCCTTTGAGAAAAAGAGACAGGACTCCATTTGCATTTTCTATTTTAAGTACCAAAATGCTTTGTATTGTGTAGTCCTAGGTGCTCTCTGAGTTTAATTGTTTTTCTGCAATCAATACAGAACAGTTTCATTACCGAACTAGGTAACTTCATAAGTGCACTGATGATATTACATAGTTTGGTACTGAAACTTCTGCAGAAAAACAAGCTTAGAGGGCACCTAGGAATCCACAGTTCAACCCTGACCTACAAATATTGTCTTCTGTGCCTTGGACTTCATGACACTGAGGTACCTTAGCATAAACCATGTACAAATAATTGGAATCCAGGTACAAACTTAAAGACACATAGTAGTAGCAATTTAAAATGGATAACTTCAACTGCAAATGAGGCAATGCAACATTAATGTTCTGGGTTATTTTTAAAAATCTTTAGAAAATTGTACTACATGATATATTTTTGTATCCTTTTATTTATTCTTACATTTATTTTCTGTTTGTGTGTATAATGGCTTAAGGACCATGAAATTATTGTAGCAAGTGAGATTACAGTACATGCTGCAATCTGTGTTTTCATTTGAATAAATGTGGGATTCCTGTTTAATACTTCAATACTTAGAATGTTCTCATGAGCTTATCACAGATACTTACAGTTTTCACAGTAATTTATAAATAAATACAACATGTGATGTCTCTTTCCAACATTCCAGGTTGGTTTAGAAAAAGTTGCAACAAAGGGCACAAAGCTGATTTATATGACAACTGGTGTCCTCCTTCAGAAAATAGTTGCAGCCAAAAGTCTTTTGGAGTTTACCCATATCTTCATAGATGAAGTAAGTTGGAGAAAGCTGGAATATAATGTTAGAATGGGCCTGTTTATCATGAATACTTCAGTTTACTTTAGACAAATGTAAAATTACGTTATAGGGCTGTGGACATCTTCATGAGTGCTTTGTTAATGATATGCAGTACATACCTGTATTGAAACAGTAAAAGTATTAAGGCATTAGGAATAAATTCTCATCTCTTTGGAACGGAGGTAGTCCTTGACTTACAACAGCAACTGGGACCAAAATTTTGGTTGCTAACCAAAAATAGAAAATTCTATTTTTGTTCATATTTACTGTAGTTGTTCAGCAAGTCACTGATCATTGAATCACACATCGTTAAGTGAATCACACAGTTGTTAAGCGAATCTGGCTTCCTCAATTGACTTTGCTTGTCAGAAGCAAGCTGGAAAGATCGCAAATCATGATCATGTGACTATAACATGTCACGATGTCATAAATGCGAGGAGGTTGCCATGCACTTGAATTGTGAGATGTGACAGTGGGGTTTGTGAGACAATCATAACTTTGAGGATGGGTTGTAAGTCACTTTTTCTGAGGCTATCATAACTTTGAACCATTGTTAAATTATCATTGACAGAATTACCTGTATACATGGGCGTTACCTTTTAATTTTCTCAAGGTGAGTTGTAATATCTGGCATTCTTGGGCAGTTCCCAAGATGCATAATTTATAATTGCCCTGAACCCAATTATTATTTTTGTTTGAAACAATAATACTAACCCATACACTGAGGTTAACCAGTGTAGCCCTAGTGCTGCTCCCAAGCCCGGATAAATGGGGAGGGTTGCATCAGAAAGTCATCCGGTGTAAAACCTGTGCCGACTTAATATGCGAATAAACAGATTTCCATACTGGATTGGTCGAGGCTCGGGTTACCAACGACTGCCAGCAGTATGGTTAACCAACAGAGTACCGCTGGAAAGTGTGCTACTGTTGGACAAAGGAGAAGGAGAGGGAGTAGGCATGCCCAGAGAAAGCAGGAGAGGATAAAGGGTAAAAGTTGGAGGTGAGAGTAGGAACCTTAAATGTTGGTACTATGACAGGTAAAGGAAGAGAACTGGCTGATATGATGGAGGGGAGAAAGGTAGATATACTGTGTGTCCAAGAGACTAAGTGGAAGGGCAGTAGGATGAGGAACATTGGAGGTGGGTTCAAGCAGTTCTACCATGGCATGGATAGAAAGAGAAATGGCATAGGAAAAATCTTAAAGGAAGAGCTAAGCAAGAATGTATTAGAAGTGAAGAGAGTGACTGATAGAATCATGAGTGTGAAACTGTAAATTGAAGGGGTAGTGATAAATGTCATCAGTGCATATGCCCTGCAAGTTGGGTGTGAGATTGATGAGAAGGAAGAATTTTGGAGTAAGTTGGATGAAGTGGTGGCATGCATACCCAGAGAAGAGAGAGTAGTGATTGGAGCAGACTTCAATGGATATGGTGAAGGGAACACCGGTGATGAGGAGGTGATGGGTATGCATGGTATCGGAGAGAAATGCAGAAGGGCAGATGGTGGTGGATTTCGCAAAAGGAATGGAAATGGCAGTGGCAAACACATATTTTAAGAAGAAGGATGAGCATAGGGTAACGTATAAGAGTGGAGGAAGGTGCACACAGGTGGACTACATTCTGTGCAGAAAATGCAGTCTGAAAGAGATCAGAGACTAAGGTGGTGGCAGGAGAGTGTGTGGTTAGACAACATAGAATGGTGGTCTGCAAGATGATCTTCGAAGCAAAATTTAGGAAGAAGTTGAGTCCAATCTTGAGCATCAATAAGGAGGTGTGGGATGACTGGGCAACTATTGATGAAATGGTGAGGGAGACAGCTAGGAAGGTTCTGGAAAGAGTAAGGGAGACGAAGAAACTTGGTGATGGAATGAAGAATTCAGAAAAGCATAAGAGGAAAGAGACAGGTGAAGAAAAATTGGGACAGCAAGAGAAACAAGCAAAGCAGACAAGAGAATAAGGAGATGCGGAACAGAATGAAGAGAGAAGTGGCAAAGGCATATGATGAGATGTATGAGAAACTGAATTCAAAGGAGAAAATATCTTGTATTGGCTGGTTAGACAAACCAAGAGGTAGGTGGAAGGACTACTTTGATGAACTAATGAATGTAGAAAATGAGAGAGAGAGGAGGTTAGATGAGGCAGGCATAGTGAACTGGGACATATGGGAAATTAGTAAGGATGAGGTGAGGTGGGCTATGAAGAAGATGAAAAATGGAAAGGCAGTTGGCCCAGATGATATACCAATAGAGGCATGGAACTGTTTAGGAGAGATGGCAGTAGAGCTGCTAACCAGATTGTTTCACAAGATTCTGGAAAGCAAGAAAATGCCTGAGGAGTGGAAAAGAAGTGTACTTGTCCCAATTTTTAACAAGGAGGATGCACAAAGCTGCAGCAACTATAGAGGCATAAAGTTGATGAGCCACACCATGAAGCTGGGGGAAAGACTAGTAGAAGCTAGGCTGAGAGGAGAGGTGACGATGAGTGAACAGCAATGTGGTTTTATGCCAAGAAAGAGTACTACCTATGCAATGTTTGTGCTAAGAGTGCTGTAGGAGTACAGGGAAGGCCAGAAGGAACCACCCTGTGTGTTTGTGGATTTGGAGAAAGCATATGATGGAGTGCTGAGAGAGGAGCTGTGGTACTGTATGAGGAAGTCTGGAGTAGCGGAAAAGTATGTGAAGTTGGCACAGGATATGTATGCAGTGTGACAGCAGTGAGGTGTGAGTAGGAATGACAGACTGGTTTAAAGTTAAGGTGGGTTTGCATCAAGGATCGGCCCTTAGCCCCTTCCTGTTTGCAGTGGTGATGGTTGATGGATAAGGTCAGACAGGAGTCTCCATGGAATATGATGTTTTCAGTTGACATTGTGATCTGCAGTGAAAGTAGGGAGTACATGAGATGAACCTGGAGAAATGGAGGTATGCACTGGAGAGAAGGGGAATGAAAGTCAAGTAGGAGCAAGACAGAGTACATGTGCATAAATGAGAGAGAGGATGGTGGAAGGATGCAGTTGCAAGGGGTAGAGGTGGTAAAGGTGGATGACTTTAAATACCTAGGGTCAACTGTCCAAAATAACGGAAAATGTGACAAAGTGAAGGAGAGAGTGCAGGCAGGATGGAGTGGATGGAGAAGAGTGTCAGGAGTGATCCATGATAGAAAGGTATCTGCAAAAATGAAAGGGAAGATCTACAAGATGGTGGTGAGACCAGCAATGCTGTACGGCCTGGAGACAGGGACCTGACAAAAAGACAGGAGGCAGAGCTAGAGGTGGCAGAGTTGAATTTGTTGTGATTTTCTTTGGGTGTGACAAAGTTGGACAAGATTAGAAATGAGTATATTAGAGGGACAGCACAGGTGGGAAGGTTTGGCAATAAAGTGAAAGAAGTGAGACTTAGATGGTTTGGGCATGTGTTGTGGAACGATGAAGAATATATTGGGAGGAGATTGTTGAGGATGGAGCTACCAGGCAGAAGGAGAAGAGGAAGGCCCAGGAGGAGGTACATGGATGCTATGAGAGAGGACATGCAGGAGGTCAGTGTGACTGAGGAGGATGCTGAAGATGGAAACAGATGATCGCTGTGGTGACCTTTGATGGGAGCAGCTGAAAGAAGAAGAAGAACAATAAATAATAAGCTATTTAAATAAATTTAATAAATTAAACTAAATTATGAGAAACAGAATTCAAGACAAAGAAAATGAGACAAAGATGTATATTTTCTGCTTAATGTACAAGATTTCAGTAGTACAACCATCCCTCTAAAGCACAGGGAAAGGTGACCCCATGCTGTGAGGGGTGAATAGATATAATTTAACTTCTTTTATATGATCTTTTTTATACAATGGCAAAACAGGTAAAAAACTAATTAGCACCTTTTCAACCAGTTTGTCAGGAGAATTGCTTTGCTTTCTAGATAATTTCTGATTTGCTGAGTACAACCAAGAGGTGAGGGATGGAGCATTCTGTTTGACTGGGAAAAACAATTATCACTAACTCTAAATAAGATTATTTTGATGATCTTCCACATTCTGTAAAACTGAGGGCAGTGCTCAAAGGGGCAGTATTCAAAGGATAAAGAAGGGCTGCCTAACAATATAAAAATAGAAATGATCTCTTTCCATCCTCTTGGCAATGAAGTCTGAACATGTGCTGAAGCCAAGATCTTAAGAAAATATGCAGTAAGTAATTACTAGTTTAGCCAGGTAGATTGTACTGATTTTAAGCAGGGGAAGGCACAAGGGAAATTGGTTGTCTTCCCTTAGATTTCATATATTTTTCTTCCCTGTATTGAAGACTGCACAGCTATCCTTTGATTCCAGAGGCATAAGTTTTAGTAAGTTCTATATTGCTTTAAGCAGAAATATATTTAAAAAAACCCTTCTTTTATCTTTTCCTAGAGCTGCACTGAAGGGAAAAGTACTCAGTGGAAGGGCTATATCAAAAGAGTCTAGGTTGGAAAAAAATATATGCTTTTTTAAAGAAATCCCTGAAATCCCTGGGCCATCTTCCCATTAATATGTGATTTGTGAGTCTATTCATTGACAGTAATGTTTTATGGGTAGCAAATATAGGTGAGGGAAATATGATAGGTGTTATTTCCACATAACATCTTCTCATCACAATTTGCTATAGTAAAAATCATTTCAGAATAGAGTGCTAAATTTTTGAAAGCTGGAAGAGGCAATAATTTATACTTTATTAACAAATCCCCTTTTCAACTGACGGTGAGTAATAAACTCTTTTGTACTGCAAGCATACGATGAAACTTTTCAAGAGTGGTAGAGGGAAAAGTATTCTCTGCCACCTCCAACCATTGTTGTAAGAATCCTATACCCAGCTGTTTGCATTCTGAATCCTGTTTAAATCCTGAACAAAAACACCCTTTTAGGGGTTGACAAAACGAGTATTTTTCCATTGGGCTTCTACTTACAAAATATGAATGTATACTATCTAGCAGAAACTACTGTTGGCTGAAAAAAGGGCATCTAAAAGATACCAAATCTACAAATCTAGAGAAAGTCAAACTTGGTCAGTACTTGTTTGGAAAACCACAGGAAATACCAGGGCTGTAGGTTAGACTGGTGAGCTGAAAAGGCATCTTGGAATAAGCAAGCAAACAACTTTTCATTATTGCCCAAAAAGTACATTAACATGTCCATGAAATTAATACGAGTTAAGTTCAACTTGAGGGAATATTTAGTTTTTTTAAACATACCAAAAAGTATTACTGTGTCCATTTCCTGAAGCACAATAGCACAAGTAATTGCTGATAAACCATTTCACGTAAGTAATATCCAAAAGTTTGATTTTATTTATGCCTGAACGGAGATTATGGCTTTCCATCTCATTACTGCTTATATGAATAATCTCTGTGCTTGTTTTATGTAAGTTTCAGGTGGAATTATGTGCATTTCATGGCTACATAGGTGACCTCACCACTTATATTTCCTCTGCAGTGGCATACTTCTTCCAACTGACTTAAACTTCATGCAGTTCAAGGATTTTCATCCATGAAAACACATCTGCCAAATAAGGGTAATTCTTCATTCATCTGATGAATTTTAGCCATTAAAGATTATTCCTAGTCTGTTTTTGCTTCTACAAAGTTGGGTATCTTCTGCCAAAATCCCAAATAAACCAAATTTACAACCAGTGGTAAAGAAATGTCTTATCAAGTTTAACAATGGGCAGTATAAATACATATTAGCATTCACGAAAAAAATGCAAGAGAATGTAAATATCCTCTGGACTTGTGCATTTTCCATGAGTCCAGAGGATTGTCTAAAAAGAATTGTCTTAAGAAACTAGGAAATTAGGCAGAAAGAAAGTAAAGGATTTTCAACAATGTCTGACATGACACACCAAAATACATAAATATAAGAACCAGAAGAGGGAAAGGAATTACTCTTGCTAGTAATACATGAAAGATTTAGCTGCAAAGGTAGATAAACTGAACTATCACTTATGCCAGGAATTCTAATTTGGGGACAGGCAAATTCCAAATGTGGAGAACACTCTAAAAAATAACCCTGAGCAAAATGATACAATGGAAACAAACAATTATAAAGAATCAGTTTACTATGATGCCACCTGTCATCCCCTCTAGTCTCCCTCTGTAGCATATTCCTACCTCTGCTTATCTCTGTCTTACTTCTAGGAAGATGGGCATACTGCCAAGCAAACCATTGCAATCTCCCATTATTTTTAAATTCAAGGACTTTAATTAAAAATGTTTAATGCAAGAAGACAGATGGGTCAGACAATGTGAAGAACCCAAAGGAAGTTTCTTTGTGCACATTTCTAATGTGGGTACCAAATGGTGGATTAATGCAATGCTTTGGCCCAAAAGACCACAAAGAGTCAATTTTGTATTGTATCAACAGATGAAACAATCCTAACAACTCTGAAGTGCTAATGTTTGTTTGTTAGATTTACTTTATGTTTTTCCTCCAGAAGTTCAAGGTGGCCTTTACTATGTTCCATCCTCTTATTTTTCCTCGCAACAGAGTCTGGATTGAGGAAGCTGTTCCCAAAGTTATTCAGTGATCTTCCATGGCTGAAGCAGGTCTAGAACGGTGGTCTCCTCAGTCCTAGTTAGCCCTCCACTTTTAGAAAAATGTCAGCAAACCTGAAATACATTATAACGATCTTGGATATAAATCATACAATAGAAGTAGACTGAAAGGCTTCATTTATGCATGATTCACATTTCAAATATTTTACAGTATCTCAGAGAATGAAAACAAGACCAAAAGACCACAAAAGCCAAAAGCAAGTAATGTTCCATCTCTCTACAGTATTTAAATACACAATGAACTGGGCAGAACTGGCAAGAGTGTTGTTAAAAGTTAGCTCTATTATACTTCAATGTTATATCTGCTTCTGTGGGAATAAAATACACTAAGCATACTTGCAGTTCCACTGAAATGTACATATGACTTGTTTAAAACATATGTGTGGCATGTGGGTTTTGCACTGGGCAGTGACCTCAAACATGTCATGACATCATTGTGCAAAAGACACATATGATATTCTGTAGATCACCCACGCCATGACATAACACTAGTAATACAAATTAAATAATTTGCTTCTAATGATGCATATGGTAAAAAAAGGGAAAAGTTTTCCTCTTTCCCCCTGTCATCTATTTCCTAGCCAAGGAATTGATCGAAGACGCTTCAGTTGTCATGTGGCTGGCATGACTATACCTGAGGCACATGGAATGGTGTTATTGTCCCACCAAATAGGTGGTACCCATTTATCTACTTCCATTTTGCATGCTTTCGAACTGCTAGGTTGGCAGGAGCTGGGGCGAATAACAGAACCCCTTGATGTGGTGCTTGAGTCTTGAACTCACACTGCTGACCTTCTGGCCGACAAGCCCAGTGTCTTAACCACTAAGCAACCATGCCACCTGATGCCTATAGTATGGCATAATAAATTAGCAAACATCTGTGTTAAGCACATAAAAACAAGCTTTTATTTCAAATACTCTTTAAAGGAAAATTTAACATTGGTTTATGTTGTATCTGAGACTAGAAAATGTCCTTGCATGGAGGTTTTGAAGCAAATATTGAACAAAAATTTGGGCGAGGTAATTTATGCACTTATCCTGAGCCTCATTTCCTATCCAGAGCTCTCAACAGAATGAGATTTCCTTTGAAGCTTCATTTCTTCATTTCTGTTCTTCTGTAAAGGATTCTTAATGCTCATCACAACAGGCTAGCTATTAACCTGTCTTTTTATGGTATATCAGGTGCATTGGTTGCCTGGTTATTTCAAGGACCAAGTCTGAGTGTTTGTTTGTTCTGTTAAAGTATTGAACAGCCTGGAAACCATAATTTCTTAAAAGCTTTCTCCCTGCCTTACAAGAGCTTATTCCTCAGTTCATCACTGCCATCTTTGCAATTTGTCTGACTAAATGCCATTTGGCCTTCACAGCAATTGTACCATATTTGTGAGGCTTTCTTTTGAAGTGCTGTAATCCAAAAGTGTATCCCTATTACAGGAGTTTTGGGGGCAATCATATTGTATTTATCAAGCTCCTGTTAGGCCATGATAAATTATATTCACTTTTAATATGTTAAGACATATTAATTTATTATTGATTCTGAATTGTGTTATTTAATGAACGTTCACTACTAAATTAAAGTAAGAAACAGCAGTGTCATGCAGTGTATCAAATACAGGTATATGAAAATATTAAACTATTTTAAGTTGTTCGTAAATGATGAAAAATAGAGCAAACAGATGAATTGTACAGCTTGGTAAAATGTTTATTAAAGATGGAAAAGTGGTTGTAGAAATTTTAAGACATGCGGGATACTCAAAGAAAGATAGTAGATAACACACAGTCTGCTATGAGGAAGGATGTTGAATAAAGCAAAAATAGATGTTTTACCCAGTTTATTATGTGGAAGTGAGAGTTGTATTTGTCAGTAGAAGCATAAAAATAAGTTGAATGCAGTGAGATTTGGGAATTTAAAAAATATTTGTGGTAGAATAAGAAGAGAAACACTCAGGAATGGATATAGCTTGAATACAATCGTGAATAAAAAATAGTGAACACAAAAGCAGTATATTGAGGTGATTTGGGAATATTGTGAAAAATAATTATTTATAAAACAAATATACAATATGAAAGTGAAAGAGTGAAGAGGAAAGAAGACAGAGAAAGTTGTGATTGAATGGGGTTGATGAGATATTGAAAAGAAACATGAATACCTTAGAGAATGAAAAACAGTGTATAGACATAGGGAAAGCAAGGATGGTTTCCCAAGACAGAAAGTTATTCATAGAAAGATATAAGTAAACAATATGGAGATAAACTAGATTTACTTCGGCTTCCATTTATTTTCTTATCTCCCACTTTTAATTTTTTTTGTTCTAATTTTATTCTGCATTTTGCATAAAGTTGCTTACCCCAAAACCAATGAATATGTATGTGTGCATGCATATAAAATGCATTTGAGAATATATTTTAATACATTAAGCAGTTCTCTTTAAAAATTAAATTAACATACATTTCTTTAAATTGAAAGTAATAAATTTGTTTTGCTTCGCTTTAATCAAATTTGTATGTTAAGCTGTTTGTTGTTTTTGAATTACATTTACTTTGCATTGATAGATGACCATGCATTAGAAATTGGGAGAGGGGATTAACTGCAATGTGCACCTATGTGAGATAAGTGCTTTCTGATTTTATTGAGAACATTTTAAAAACAGAATTGGGATATTTCCAGAACTTCCAATCATTTTGGTCAATGGCCATATTGGGAATTTTGAGACCATGACTATCTTGGTCATGCAATCAACATAACATATAACAATTCTGCTAGGACATGACAAGAGTCCCATTAATCATGAAGACTCTTCCATCTGTAACTGATCCTGAAGATAAGATGGTACATTAGAAATACATAAGCTTTGGAAATGGAAACTCAGATTCATGTCTGATCTTAGTCATAGATTTACTTGTTTTTGTAAAATTAGACAAGGTACAGTATGTTGCAATGTTTTTCTCTACCTCATAGCAACAGTTTCTGATTTCTAAGAATTTCTCATTTGATTACTGAAATGGCTCTAGGGTATTGGTATGTAACTTTTCATGTTAACAAGTACCCAAGGTTAATGCTCCTGAGTCAGAAAACAAGCAGGGAAGTAGCTATGTTGGTTTGTCATGTTTACATGATTTCCTCTTCCTCACACATGGGTTACCTGCTAAGTGTTCTAGTTTAACATAGCACACTGAATCATAAACTGACCACATGGGTAGGTTGATAAAACATGGTAAAACATGCCTATCTAGTTTGTCATTGCAGACATAGGCACTGTACTGCTATCCTGATACAGAAGCCTTAAGAAGAGAATTTTGGCAAAATAGTTTTTGGGAATGGGTAAAACACCTCCTTCTCATGGACCAGACCATCATGCTCTAAAGAAAAATGTGCTGTCAGTAGGAATATAAGTATATTTTATGGAAGAATCTTCACAAAATATAGTATCTTAATTATGTAAATGAAGTAAGCACACTTTTATAGTGTAAAAGTAAAAGGAGCATTCAAGAATATTAAATAATATTAGCAAGCTGTCTAACACTCAAAATGGACTGAATAGGACTATAGTTCTCATTAGTTTTTAATTTATTTCAACTTTTGTTTATACCATATTTTTATTTGTCAAGGTTTAGCATTAGACCGTGCAGCTGTATGCAGCTAAATATGAATAAAAGTTTCATTTTAAAATATCTGAGGGGGGAAAAAAAACCCTCTTGGTATAGTGTGTCAAGTTTCTGCCTTCCTTAGAAGTACATTTAGTTTTCTATACCATCTCCATCAAATTTTACTTGGGTTAGATATTCTGAGGAAAGGATGGTCTTTTCTTTCCTTCATTTTTGATAAATGTTTTTGCTGAAAAGTACCATCCAACACTTCAGATTCAATTCCAAAAGGTGTTCATGGAGCTAAATAGCATGCCAGTGTGCAACTTTTAAAGCAGCTGCTCTTTTCCGGGAATCATTGTCAAAATTCAAGTCAATCCTACATAATACACATACTAAAGAAGCACATTGGAAAGGCTTCTTAAATTTTAAAAGGTAAAGGTTTCCCCTGCCAGTCCTGGCTGACTCTAGCAGGCAATGCTTGTCTCTGATTCACAGCCAGTGTTTGTCTGAAGATGCTTCTGTGGTCATGTGGCCAGAATGACTATATGCCAGGGCACATGGAATGCTGTTACCTTTCTCACCAAATTAGGCAGTACCGAGTTGTCTACTTGCATTTTAACATACTTTCGAACTGCTAGGTTGGCAGGAGATGGGGCAAGTAATCTGAGCTCACCCTATTAAGCAGTGATGCTTGGATCTTGAACTGTCAAAGTGCTGATAAGTTTTACATATCCTCTTTTGTCTGATATTCCAAACTGTACTATAAAACAAAGGTAAAGTTTTCCCCTGATAGTTGTGGCTGATTCTGGTGGCTGGTGCTTATTTCCATTTCCTAGCCAAAGAACTACCATTTGTCCAAAGACGTTTCCATGGTCATGTGGCTGGCATGACTATACGCTGAGGTTTATGGACACTGTTACCTTCCCACTGAGGTGATATCTATTTCTCTACTTCTTTACATGTTTTCGAACTGTAGGTTGGCAGGATCTAAGCAGACAATGGGAGCTCACCCGTTATGTGGCAGCTCTTGGTCTCTAACTGAGCCACAACCTTCCAGCCAACTACAAAAGCAATGGGACTCAACCTTTGAATATCACTTCTTGGGAAATGCTGTCCAGTAGTGCTTTTTAAAAGACTTTCCGTACTTTAGATTATCTAGATTATACTATATAAAGACCTTTTGTGCAGTTTTAAAAATATTTTAATTAGATTTTTATACTGTAGATTCCAATACCTTATAAAGCTTTATTTTCTGAATTAATATTTTATTCTTATCAAAACAGATATTATCACCTGGTAATCAGTTAGTGTATATAAAGCTGTTTACAGCAATCAATGAAGAAATGAATAGATTTGCTTTCTTTTAAAACAAGGGCCAAATTGAACTGAACCAGTAAAAATATTTTTATATTCATGGGGGGAGTTTTATTTTTCCAGAGGCAAAATTATTGCCTTCCTGAATATATGCTTGTACTGTAATTATTGTTAATATACCTAACTGCAACTGTCTTACCAACTTCTCAGAACTATGTTTCTTTTTTCTTCTGATATAGTCACAAAGAAAAACAAAGTTTCTCGCATAGCCAACATCAGGTCCTGGTTTTCCAAGACTGAGGTTGAACATCTGTCACTATCATTTAAACAACTGCATTTTATAAGATAAATATTATATTACAATTTCAAATGATAGCCACCATTTGTATGTTATTAGCACGTACCTAAGCAGACTGTACTTTAAAAAAAAAACTCACTGGAAATGTACAACTTTTAAAGACATGCAACCCTGCCTGCCTACCATTTCAAAATTGCATGAATGACAAAATTAAATACTTATATGGGAATAAATTCTGTTTAACTCAAATCTTACTTCTGAACACCTATGTGCAATAACTGCACTTGTGGAAAACACACTTCCTTAGAAATATTTATTTCACAGTATACTTAAGACTCAGGTTGCTAAACCATGGGATACCACTAACCTGCATCTGCAATGATTGATGACTAACCTGCTTTTTGTGTTATTATAGCTCTTCCTGCATATGACACTGCAAATTAAAAATTACCCAAGTTATTATACAAGTTTTCTATATAATACTCATCGGAAAAAAATGTGCTCGATATGTAATCTGGGCCCCTGGCTTTTTAAGGGCATATCCTGCTGCGGACACCAGGTTCAGGGGAAAAAGACATGACCACAGCGGGAGAAAAGTATACTCGAGCCAGAGAGACATTTTTCCCCGTTTCTGTCTTCCAGGATAGATGTACCGACCCCTCTGCACCGATTTCTAGAATTTAAGAACGGTCCACGAGCGATGCTGCTGGAACCGCCGGAATCCCTTTCGTAATTTCGCAAAGCTTGCGCAATCCCTCCGGCCTCAGGAGCGGACGGCGCAAGTGTCCAAGGACGCTACGGGCACGGGCGGACAGCATCAGCTAGGCTGCCTGCTTGGAAGTGACCCTCTTGCGCCCCAAAACTTTTTCCGAGGGTCTCCGCGACACCGCGCTCCGAAAGGGAAGCCCCAATCCTAAACCGCCGTCTCCCCGCTTCGCGCAGGTACCTCTTCCTCCGGCAGGTTCGCCTCGGCCGGGCTGAGCTCTTGCTCGCTTTTGGCGCTGGTCATCGTCTCCTCGGCCGGTCCGAAATGCCCTCTCCGCCTCGCCTCCGCTCTGCGCAGCGCGTCCGGGCTGAGGGGTCGCGAGCGGGCAGGCGCGGCAAGGGTGGGGAAGCAGCGGGGCCCGCGCCCTGGCGACCACCCGCTGCTCTGGCAGCATGCAGGGGGGCCTCACGGCGGGGCGGGGCGAGCCGAGCGCGGGCGGCGGGCGAGAGTCCCCTCCTCGCCTGCGCGCCGTCGCTCGTTTGTCGGAGGGGTGTTTCCCTCGCCTGGCGCTCGCTTCTCGGGACGCCGGCTGGGCGCGTAAGAAGAGTAGCCGCGAGCGGGCAGGGTGGGCTTTCCCCAAAGCCCCCGGCTCGGGTCGCGTGAAGCGACCTCGAGGCTGGAGGCTGGCGAAGGGCAGAGGCGGGAGGCGCCTGAAAGCGGAGTGACTTTCGAAGCGCGGCGCCTTTGCCGGAGACTCGGAAGCCCGTCGACTGCTCTCTCAGCTTCTCCTCCAGGCCCGCCTGCTCCTCTGAGCGCCCTTTCAGGCCAGCCTCTCGAAGGGAGTGGCACGGGTCAATTTGGAGCGGGTGCCATAGCAGGTATTCTCACAAACCGGCCGTGCGGGGAGCGTGGCCGGTCGCAAACCTCCGGCTTCTTGAACGTCAAGCGTTGCTTCCCCTCAAGCCTGTTTCCTTTCCGCAGCTCTGCCGTCACCTGGGTTACCTCCCCGCTGCACTCCTGCAGGTGGACGTGTTTCTGAACAAGACTGCAGCTATCCACCCTTTTCAACCTCAAAGAAGGCCTGTAGGGCTTACTTTATAATGCATTCTTATCAAGGCAATGCTCGAATTTTGTTTTGCTGCGTGCCAACTCCCTACTAATTTTTAAAATTAATTTATTTATTTCAGTAAGTTGGACAGAGAACCTAATAGATGACAAGGAAAGTGGCCTAGGTGTCCACCTTTCTTGCATCAAATTACATGCCAGAGTAAATCAATTTCAGTGTAAGACATTGCTTATTTGTACAGTATATATGGTCAATATTAGTCCTAAATATTTGCAGCTTGGTGGGAGCAAGTATGAGGCAAAAGCTTTTTTGCAAAAGAGAAAGCAGTTCCATGAGCAGAAAACGGATTTTGCTTAGAAGTCCCATTTATACTTGATATGCATACAATGTCGTAGTGTTGTTTTCAACGTGAATTGAATTTGAGATGTAAGCTAAAGTAAGCTAAAGCTATTCCCTGAACATTTCCTGCTGTGGTCTGCAAAAATTAGTACTGGTAATCCTTGATTAGCAACTGCCTCATACAGTGACTGTTCAAAATTATGACAGTGATAAAAAGATAGCCATGTGATCAATCCTTGCACTTACAACCTTTACAGACTTGTACTGTAAAGCCAAGGAAAGCTGAAGTATTTATTTATATTTCATATTTTTAAACTGCCTATCTCCCTCAGAGATAACCACACTTGCAGTTTCACTTAGCAACCACTTCACTTTACAATTGCCAGTCTCAATTGTGGTCAGTAAATGAGGACTTTTAAAGAATTTAGTGATTCACACTTCTTTCAACTAGTATCACTTAGGATTATTCTTCAAATTATATTACTTATAATTTTTCATGGTGGTAAATTAGAACTAGATCTAAAGAAGTCATTAAAAAAGAGAAGCTAATTATTTTTCAATTATGTACCAGAACATGCTAACTTGGTACAAGTTGTAAATTAAAGCTAGGCATGAACCTGAAATCCCCCCACAAGGAGATCATCTGCTGCAGCTGATTGCAGTACACAATTCATGACCTTGCCTTCTAATCAGTTTCTGGGCAAGATGGTATCAACATCAAACATGATGAATAATTCAAAACTTTTCCAATGTAGGCACTTAGAACAATTATTCATCCTCAGAGATGATCTCCTTTTTGGCTGTTTCTGAGAATAATTTCTTTGGAAATGCCTTTATCCAATCAGTGGGTGTATACACATGATCTCACAGAGAAACATAGGAGGGAAATGTCCCTGAGAAAGGAGTAAATCATAATCCATACATATTCAAATATATATGCCTCCCTCAGAACAAGAGTAGAATATGGCTTTGGTTCAGAAAAAAAATTGAGATTGACGTTTAGAAAACAATGATGTAACCATACTGGTTAATTTATTTACATGACATTCCCTGTTAATTTTAATTATCATTTCTAAACATTCCAATAAATAAAATGATTCTCTCACTTTGCATCAGATCCTAAAGTTTATTGCTTAAAGTAGACTTCATACTGAGGTTTATCAATGTGATGCTTGTCTTTCCATCACTAAAATAAATCTAGATGATCAGAAAGGACAAGTAATGATTCTTCATTTCTCTGGAAATCCTTCATACATAGTACACTGACAACAAAAATATGTGACTCCTTTGAAATCCTTGCAGTCTGTAAATTCAGCAGGTATGAAAGAAGGCTGCATTTTAATATCTTCAGTTGCCTTATTAAAAGTGAGAGAGAGAAAGAGAGAGATATGTTAAAATGTAAATTGGAATTTCCATTTTATATACAGACACTTCAGCTTCGCTATACTGTATTTTTACTATGGATCCATAAAAATAAGCTCTTTTAATAGTTAAAATAGACTCACGAGGTGTGACATTGAACTCCACAACTGGAAATTTCACTGTCCTTTACTAAAAGCCACCATGAAGGGAGTAGAAATTTCAGAACAGATTTTCTGCTCTTTTTAGCTCTTTCCCCATCCAAACCCCCTCTCACTTAAAACAGTTATTTGTCCCAAATGGCAAAATATATGGATACACGTATGTTTTTTCCAATCACAGTAATTATGAAAATTATGTGGGCAGGTGAAAAAATTTAAACCAGTTCCAGATTAGGACTTACTATGGTTCGAGGTTTTTTTTCTTTTTGTAAAATAAATTACCTACATCACATTTTCTGCCTCAGATATATGTTTTCTCTATGCAGAGGAGCACTGGTTAACTTTCATTCAATATTTCTCATTCAAGTGTGATGCATCAGAGGCCAGATGAGCCTTGTTATTGTCTCCACATGAAAGGCATTTATTCTGTATGCTAGAAATTCTATGAATAGATAGAATTATGTATGCAGAATGGATAGAATTCTGTATGCAGAATTCTAGAAAATAGAGAAGGAAATCAATGAAAGATCTTTCAAGATTCCTTGGCAATGATATAGAAGATGAGTTATTTCAAGTGAGTTATCACATATTAAATCATCTTCTCAAGATTGTTAAAGGGACTGGAGATCTTAAATCAGATCTATATACAGTAACTATACAGAAAATGGTAAATCACTGCATATGTCAAATAGTACTGCAATGGAAAAAATGGGAGATTTTAACCAGCAGTGATTTTAATACAGTAACCAGCATTTTAACCAATGCTTATCTTATTTAATGACTTTTTTCAGAACAATAGCAGGATCAGAAAATAATACAGGTGGAATATTGATGAATTAGGTACTTTCTGGTCATCTGTCTCAGTAATTTATAAGGATTCTGTCAGAGGTTTCTTCCTATTGTTTTGAGGATGCACCCTTCTTTTGTTGATCAAGTATATGGGAATATATTTCTGTGAATATGGATAGAACTTTCCTCTTTATGGATGAAGTGTGTGTCATGCTGGAAAGCCTACAGCAGTTACGGAGTAGACCATATAAGGAAGTCAACAGCAAGGATAGTGTTTCTTAATGGCTGGAAGAGAACTTCTTGTACTGTTTTTTGCTTAGGTATTGCCAGTGTTTATATAATTGCCAAACACTTGTCTAGTAAGTTATAGGATTTACTGTTGGGATGTTTCCCAGGCTCTGTCTGAATAAATGTCATTATAGTCAATTTTCTCTGTCCCTGTCACATAGCTGGCCTTGAATAGGTGATGTAGGCACCCCATATTCAGATCTCCCATGATCATTGCCTCATAAAGAACAGAGGAAAGACCAAGGCTCAACTATGTGCAAAATGGAGCAGATTTTTTGCAACAGGGTGCCTAATGCTACCATGAATTCTATGGTTGGTTTTTTTGCCAAAAAGGAAAAGTTTTGATACATCTCCAAACAGTTTAAAACCACAAATGATATATCAACCAATAACAATACATGAAACATTATAAAACTAAGCTAGTACATTAATAGTAGATGTAATGCCAAAACCAATTGTTATTATTTTGTCTTCACACAGCTATCTTGATAATTAATGCTGTACCCTAAGAAAAAGACACAGGGATACAACATGTACTATTCTTTGTAATGTTTATTATTGAGATAACATTTACATAAGGCAACAGTTGGCATCTTTCTGGAATGCTGAATTCCATTCTTTTCTGGGGAGCTGAGTCCAAAAATATGATGCTAGGAAACTACAGTGGTGCCTCACAAGACGAGATTAATCCGTTCCGGAGGAACGCTCTTAGAGCGAAATGCTCGTAAAGAGAAATGCAGTTTCCCATAGGAAACAATGGAAAGTCAGATAATCCGTTCCATGCCCCCAAAA
>JANHZU010007009.1:240599-254985 GCA_032468055.1 Acrochordus granulatus
TTTTATTATCCTTTGGATTTTAAGTTTTTTCTGGGGAATACATTGCAATTTTCTTGTGTTCTTTGTCCTAAAACAGTGGGAAACCGCCACGCATTATCAGCATTTGTAGTTGGAAGTTGATGAAAAGGTCATAGGGGCTTTGAAAGATGGGCTTGAGAAAACTATATGCTGCCCTAGGCTTTGGATTGTCCCTCTCTACATTATACTTGGAAGTTATACTTGAGGATCCTGATTCATAAAATGTAGAAATAGATAATCTATATATAAACCAAAAATTGCTTAGCAAACCCAACATAAACACATGTGGTTTCAAATGAGGCAAAAATGAAGGAATTGGTTAAAAGAAAGTTGGAGAATCAGGCAGATTAGGTTTCTTCAGCACTTGCAATGATTACTGTATTCAGAATCACGATAAAAGCAGCTTAGTCAGAAGGGGAAAAATGCCATGCAAAAGATCATTTGCATGTTTGAGAAGAAGATTTGAAGAGATAGAATCTTGTCTAACAAGAAGAGAATGCTTCCAAAGAAATGCATAAAGAGTAATTAGGAATATAAAACCAGAAGTCTGGGGAGGGTATTGCCAGAATATTTGAATATCTGGACACTTGCAGATCTTAGGGTTGGAGGCACCCTTTTACAATGGTTCCACTCTTGCCTAAATGAGCAGGACCTTATGATGGTGGCAAGAGAGGAAAGGAAGCTCCACAGAAGCTCCATTATGTGGTCACTTTGCACTGGGATTATTGTAGTTCAACTGCTCATGGGGCTGCCCTTGAACAAGAACATGAAACTGCTAAATATGATTCTGAAGATATAATTTCCATTTATTTTTCTTCTGAAAGACTCCATCGTTCATTCATCATACATTCTGCTTCTATATTCTCAAAGCCAGTTTTTCACCACTTTAGCAACTTTAAAAAATATGGATTTTAAAAAGTTGCTAAGAATAAGAAACACTGCTCTAAGCAGAAATCAACCCAAACAAGCAAGATGGAATTGCAGCAAGGCTGAAAGGAATGGTTTCAGTGGTTTAGTGAGATACAGTTTCAAGGCAGCATTGCTGAGACCTGGCTGCACAATTCTCCCTGAATGTTTTTTTTAACCCACAGAAATAAAACAAAATGCTGATGTTGTTTTAACTTAAATCTACTTCACATGAAAATAACAACAAAACATTTTACAAGAACAAATTCCTTGAATTGGGAAGAAAAAAAATTAACAGTGCTTATTGCATGAGTTCCTTGGAACTGGATTCTAGATAATACTGTTCGTGTTTTTATAACATTCACAATAACAGCATCAGATGCATTAACTTTTTTTAAAAAAACTGGTCAGTTAACATTACACAAAGGAAAACTGGTCTATTTAAAGTACCCACTTTAAATACACTCTTACACAGATTCTGCCAGAACCAATGCCATCTCTCACTACAGAGATCAAAGGAGCTGAAGATGTTTCAGAGTCTTAAAGAGAGAAGACGGGTCTGTAAAGGCTAAATACTGGCTACAAAGCCAGTCTTCCAGTGGAACACTATGCTCTGCATCCACTGCCCTCTCAGCAAACTTCATCATTAACAATGCCCGTTTCATATCAATCCAGTTCTGAAGAGCTCCATGAAGGGCTTCCTTGTGCTTTACTGGCTGATTGGTTAAGTCTTTCCTAGGACCCCAAAGCAGACACTGCAGAATCTGCTTTGCTTCGGAGATGTGGATACGTCTGATTGGGTCTGCTTCCAGGAGCAAATGTGCAAGCTTCTGCAGCCCATGGGAATAAATGGAAAGGCTGGGAAGTACAGGGAGGTCATCCTGATTGTATCCTTGTTCTCTGAGGTGGGTCTGAACTTCAAATGGGTTAGGCTGGTGTAGAAGCTCATAAATGAGAATGCCGGTTTGGAATTCATCAAACTTTTTGAACTGGGAGGCAGATACAATCTCTGGAGCTAACCGGGCCTGGTTCTTTGCTTTGGATTCATTGGTGCCTGGCTTTTGCATGGCTTTTAAAAAATTGGTGATGAGGAGTCTTGGCAGGTACTTGTCATTTTTGGTCCTGCTGCAGCCTATAAAAGCTTTGCAGTGCACCAGCAGCAAATTTTCTAGGCAGAGATCTCTGTGAATGACACTATATTCTTTAAGGTGCTCCAACCCATTGCAAAGCTGTAGCAGCAGGAAACACACTCTCCTCTCGTATTGGTCCGGCTCATCTTTATGGAAAGTTTCAGCACTTCCCACAAAGTCAGCCACAGTCTGGTGTGGCACTTCACGGGTAATGATAACCATGCATTCTTGCTCAGTGGCAGCATGGGAAAGACACCGGCTATCCATGGAAGCCCTTTTCACCATGCTGGAGGGCACAGTGGCTACAAAATGCCCACAGTTTTGCTGGATGTTGAAGTGAATAGGAACAGAAGGGCTAATACAGGATGCTGTTGCTTTAATGTCTTGAAACGTACATATCTACAAACAAAAAATACAAGCAAAAATTGAGAATATTCTTCTGGAAATTCATTAGGAAAGAAAGAAATGGATCCATAGACAAAGGTACGCACTAAAGCAATTACCAAGCAAAGTAACTAAGCAACTCATGGGAAAGCCACAAAGAAGGCATGTTTTGGACTAAACAGCAGCTTCAGATATTTTAGACTATGGTTCTCACATAGCTTTTAGCTTTTATATCATAATTACTAGGTCTAACAAATTGAATTCCAAATACTTTTAGGGCATCAACTACCAATCACTGCTAAATATGAATGAAGACTGAGTTAGAAAGGTTAGAAAGACCAGAACTGGAAGTTCTTGTTCCTAGTTTTTATATCACTTTACCCTTATTGAGTAAATTACATGGGAATGTGCTGGTACTGGCTTAATATCTTTGGTTTTTCTCATCCCTCCTTCCTTGTCTAAACCCCCCCTTAAGTCTAATCTAAGTGGAGATAATACACCTCCAAGACAGTTTTTTCCCTCTGTGGTACTCTGTAAAGAGCCAGTTTGGTGTTCTGATTAAGGCATCAGACTTGAAATCAGGAGACCAGGAGTTCTAGTCCTGCCTTGGGCTCGAAGCCAACTGGATGACCTTAGGCCAGTCACTCTCTCTCAGCTGTAGGAAGTAGGTAGCAGCAAACAACTTTTGAAAAACCTTGCCAAGAAAACGGCAGGGGCTTGTTCAGGCAGTCTTTGAGAATCAGACACAATTAAACAAGGAAAAAAAATATAATATGGTCTGACACTTTTATATTGTTGCTATTACTACTGCAGTTAATTTTATTATAATTGTTATTATTACTTCCTCTATTTCTATTGGAACCCCTTAAACAAAAAGATTCTTTTCACTGCTGTTTTTATCTCTTTCTCCAAATATAAATTGATTTATTTTGTTTCAAACAGATACACACATGCCAGGATCTAAAACTTTAGGAATGTCCACAGAAAAGAAGTTTTTGTATGAATATTCCATTAAGTCTACTACATTGCAAGATCTTTCAACGCCGTCTCTAAAAAGACTTTCATTGGAGGGTCTTTTTATATCTCTTCCTGGATTATAATGTATCCAAAGAACCTGTCTCATTTAATCCATTACTATATTAAAAAAGTAAAGACGGAGGAAAACTATAGTTTTTGTGTGGAAAATGCTAAAATCCCAAAGTTTGCAAAGCTTTCTCTCCCACTTCCTGCAAATGGCAGATAGAAAAAAGGAAGAGTTCGAATATTATGTGAAATGCTACAGATTTTCTGTATTCAGCATTATAAATAAAGCAAAATGGTCTGTTATTCTATAACAGGACCCACGTTTTTGCTCAAAATTTCAAGCTTTTAGGCCTGAAATTGCAGCTAAAATTGAGGCTGACTTCAAGCAGTGATGATGTTGTTACACTTTTTTATGAACTGTGCCTTTTTTTCTGCAACAGTTATCACAGGCCTAAAGGGTAAACTATTTAGCTCAGTAGCTAAGTCATGAAATATATCAAATCAAATATTTCAGCAGTAAAAAATGAAAGGATTCTTCTGAATTGCTAAACTACATTTTCCCAAGAGGAAGTAGTGCACAGCTGTTTAACTTAGATCTTAGTTGTTTGGAATCAGCTTTATGATGCTACAGTGATGGCATGAGACAATAAAGACATATTTTGTAACACAGGCACATGCGTGAACAATGAACAAACGAACAAAAAGGCTTATTTCCTTTCCTAGCAATTGTACACTCTTATTTTAAACAACCCATTGTGAATATGTGCCTTGTGACTGACTGACAGGAGAGCAAGCCCTTTCTTTTTGTGAAACTGATATTCATGCAGATGTTAATGTGTACAGCATTGAAAATTAAGGCCACAATCCACAGAAGGCAAACAGATCAGCAGAACTAAAATAATACAGGTTTTGGATTTCTTTATAAAGTGACTAAGACCATCTATAGCTTCTTTGGATTAAAAAGATGTAATCTTATCTTGAATCAAAACAGGAAGCAACAATCAAAAATATGCTGGTGAAATAATTTGAAAATATCCTCCTTTCTTTTGAAAGGATTAAACTGTTAATCCCTGAAGAAAATAGTGGTGGCACTGTTTCTTAAGAGTGTGCTACTATATCAGGGCACTCTTTAAAAATTTACAGAAACAAAAGCCAGAACAAAAGTGACAACTACAATGGCACCCCTAGACTTTCTGGTGGGTTTGAGCAAAGGAAGACTCTGAAGTCCTGCTCTGCATTGCCAAATGTCTTGGAAAGGACGAGCCATTTACACTCATGGAAGACTCTCACAAATCATAGGAATTCAGAGCCTCATGAAATTCTTGGCACCTGTTCATGCTCAAATGGTGTTGGAAGGGTCAAGACTCGCTTCTTGGTTGTTCTGCTTTCCTGGCACCAAAAGAAATGCCATGGCAACAATCCCAGATATACCTTCTTGGCCTGACTCCAGACTGTTAAAGGAAGGAGAAGTGTTGGTGCCAAGCACATTGGCAGAGGCCCAGAAACTCATTTCTTGATTACAGCATCGAAGAGACTTTTTTAAAAAAAATCTATTTGCTCTATTTGGGCATTTTGAAGTTAATTATTCTCTGCATTTGTTCCCTGGCTGTGTTTGTTTTAAGATCACCTTCTTAATCAGCACTGGTTTCCCAATGGGCTTCCCAGGAGCTATTTGCTCCTGAATTGTACCTGAAGCAAAATTTGAAGATTTGCCCCTGAATCCAGGAGATTTTGCCTGGATTAGCAAAATTGACTAATCCAGGCAAAATCTCCAAAAATACTTTAATCGGAAGCCCAAAAATATTTTGATCAGATTACCAAAAAAGAAAAAAAAATGACATATTTCTGTTTAACTCTACATTCCAGCAAACCTGAGGATTTTTTTAGGCCACTTATCTGAGGAATGTTGAAAGAGACCAACTGATTTTAATGTTTAAATCAGACTAATGAAAATTATCTGACTAGACTGAATGGGCAAAGCAAGACAAAGCAGAAGAAACTGGTAATATTTCACCTCAAGCAAAGCCACTCAACAATGACTGAAGGAGATACATTTCAGAGCCAGAAATATTCTCAAGAATTCATTCAAGTTCAGAAACTATAGTCAGTCCCCCATTCCCAGAAATGAGAAACTAGCAAATGCTAAAAGCCACAGAAACTGGGGAGAATTTCCACTTAGATAATCCCATGGAAACTTTTCTTAGCATTTTGTATACCTCAAGATCATCTGCTCTCTGGACTTTTGCCTTACTTCTTGAGAGTTATCTTCTCCAGTTATGTGAAGTATCACAAAGACAAAAAGGACTTTGTAGGATGGGAGCAGCTGCTCTTTCTTGCTCTGGATTTAGCTGAACCCCCTCTTGGCAACATGCATTTCCTGCAGGATAACAGCAATAAGAAATGTTTCCTGTTCCTACATTACAAAATGATATTCTTCAACTACTTACCTTCACTGCGTAAGTACTAGAAGGATCCTTGGAACACGTTGCACAGAAATACACCGCATCTCCTGCATTACAGCATGGTTTGTTGCACGTAAGTTTGAAGAAAGGCCAGTAGTTTTCACTAAAGCGCAGCTCACTTCTTTGATCATGCATAAAATAATCTTCACATTTTGAAACCAGGCGGCGCAAGGATTCTGCATAGAGTCCTCCTAACTTGGCATACACACTTTCTTTGCTGTTGATGTTGCTGAAGAGATTATGGAACTGAAGGCCAGAACCTGAGATCTGGGTGGACATACTTTGCTGTGAGGTAGAATGAGATGAAAGATTTCTATTCTGAAAGCTGCAAGGATTGTTTTTAGTAGAATTTGGGAATGGAGTAGTGGTGGATCCTTTGAAGTTTTTTCCCAGAGACTCAGAGGAAGAAATTGCATAATGGTTAATTCCCAAGTTAGAGCAAAAGAGAGATTCACCTTGGATACAGACATTACTTTCTGATTGACTGGAGTTCAATTTAAGGTTTGGAAAAACTGCTGCTTTTGATGGAGAGGATGAGTCCCAGTAAAATCCATCAGGTGATGAAAGAGTTCTACTGACAGTTTTCTTTTGGGGCAGAGGGGGTGGCTCTATAGTTTTGGATGATGCCATGTTTTCAGTCAAACATGCAGAAAAATGAACTGAAGGAAAAGCGGGTTTCTCGGGATAGGTGGATGAATAAAGACTCATTTTGCATAATTCTCCTGAAATATATGTAGACAAGCATATTAACTGTAAGCCAGAATGTCTTGGCAACATGGACAAAAACATTTTACAACATGAGCCCTAGTTTCAAGTTCTATCTAAAAATGAAGCATAGAGCAAAGAACATAATCACTTATTGAGATATCTTTATTACCAAATAAGGTATGGGAACAAATAACTTCTAATATCAATGACTTGGGCAACAATGGCTGTTAAGCAACCACTCTTGTTGATAAATTAATAAAATCTCTCTATTCTTGTTGCTGCAAAGTTTTCTGTGCACCCAAATTAATACTAGATTATCAGTGGAGACAAATTAATACTAGATTATCAGTGGAGACAACAGCAGTAATGGATCCAGGGCTGATTTCACTTTATAAATGACAAAATCAGTCACAAACTGGACTACGTGTTTCTATTACATCTTACAGAGGTAGCACACGATCTGTACAGCACATCTATCTATATTCCATTTTCCCCCCAAAGTTCTTGGATGACTTGATTTTGAAAATCCTACTGGTGTCTGTCAGCAATATCCTCCTTGTACTTAAGCAAAGTAGACAAAAATGGTCTCATTATTTTTTGTTCTGGCTGCTGATCTCATGTCAGCTTGTAAATATATCACATGCCTGTTGATTCTCTCCTCTGACTTTGGGGGAGGTAGCCAAACAGAAGCAGTGGTGCATCCCTTCTTGATGATATCTTTTCTTGATTCAGTCCTTCTGGACAACTTTTGGTTCATCCCTCACCTCCCATTTTTGGGGAGAAAGTTTTGGAGAAAGTGGGGGAAGTCATATATTTTCAAAGCAACACCAGCGACAACCTGAAGATTAAAGTGTGGAGTTCAAAGTACATTTCCAACAAGTTCTGCATTGAAGTTAGCATAACATATGTTGTATATTCATATGGGCGTGCTGGTCTAAGACTGTCATAAACTGATATGGGAGATGAATCACCAAGTATAATAAACATCATTGGAAGATTATCATCAATGCCATACAGTGTTTTGAAGGTGATGTGATATTTTATCATATAGATAAACACTACTGACTACGCTAGAGAAATGGACTGGGTAAACATTTAAGCAGAAACTAAACCTATGAGAATTTAGTAAAAAGTATGCCTGCTCAGCATTAGATACTAAAAAAAAACAGTTATCTGAAGCATGCCATTCTTGAACAATTAATGTACAGTATGTTTTTTCCTAAATTGCTGGAACTAAGGAAGATTCTCTTTCTAACATTATATTCTAACATCTGGAGGCTGTTCGGGTCTGGATGGGGGACAACAGGCTTCGGCTGAACCTTGGCAAGAATGAGTGGCTCTGGGTGTCTGGATGTCCTTGGTTCTGGGATTTTACCATCTTTAACTCTAGATGGGGTTGCACTACCCCAGACAGACCTGGTGTGTAATCTGGGGGTACTTCTGGACTCGCAACTCCTGCTCAAGGAGCAGGTGGCAGTTGTGGCCAGGAGGGCCTTTGTACAACTTTGTGTTGTCGCCAGTTATGCTCCTTCCTAGACCAGGAGTCCCTTCACTCAGTCACTCATGCTCTCGTCATCTCTACATTGGATTATTTAAATGGGGCTACCCTTGAAGAGCCTCCAGAGACTATACCTGGTACAGAATGCAGCTGCGTGGATGATTGTAGGAGCCAGTAGATTTGACACCTTTATTCTGTGAGCTGCATTGGCTGCCAGTCTGCTTCCGGATGCAATTCAAGGTGTTGTTTTTGACCTTTAAAGCCCTTCATGGCGTGGGACCAGGTTATCTGAGGAATCGTGTCACCCCAATGGGGAGTTTCTGTCCCACCAGAATCAGCAGAAGAGACCTCCTCCATATCAGGAATTTAGGCTGACGGGGTCAAGGAGAAGAGCCTTTTCTGCTGTGGCTTCCGCCCTTTGAAACATTATGCTTCCAGAAGTGAGGTTTGCCCCCACCCTTATAACCTTCTGAAAGAGCCTTAAGACCTGGCTCTGCCAGCTGGCCTGGGGCTCTGATGGGGATTGATCATCATGGAGGTGGTTGGTAGCTTAGTAGTCACCCCCATTCCCTGATTTATATATAACATTTTTTTAGCTCCTCCCCTCTAAGTCCAGTTGGGTTTTTTGTTTTTAAAGGATTTGAATGGATTATATTGGTTTTATTATTGTTTTAAGGGTTAGATTGTTTTTATTATTATTTTATTGTGAGCCGCCGAGAGTCTCGGCATATAAATCCAATAAATAAATTAATAAATATTCATATATTAGGAATGTGCTTGCTTTTTCTAATTTTGATTATGTATTGATTTGATTTGCAAGCACAGAGCAGAAAATCATGTAGTAAAAGCAAGCTGTCTCAACTCTGTAAGAAAACTGGGGAAAAGGCTAATCGGATTCTTTTTACATGTATATCATGTCACTTGACTATAAGATGGGCAGCTGTATAAATATGACAAATAAATGAATGACTTAATAAATATTTTATTTTTAATGGTAACACACAGTTCTTGCTTAATTAAATTAGGCAATTACAAATTGGAAAAACTGTATTTTCCTATTATGGCTTTTATGCTATTTCACTATGTACACTCGTGGTCTTCAGGGGCTTCTTAAGAGATTCCTGCATGAAAAAGTAAGGCTGGGTAATTTTTTTCCTAAAGGGCACTTTGCTTGCCTATCAAAACTCTTTTTTCCTCTGCAGCATGTCTCTTATGTGGTGCATCTCAATTTGCAGAGGGCAATAAAAAAATTGAATAAACCCATTAATTGCATTTTATATAAGTACCCTAGAAAACTTATCTGCAGCCTATAGCAACATATACCAAAAAATATGAAGAACAGAATTTACATTTAGCGGAGGAGGAAATCAACTCTATTTTTTCAGGAGGCTGGCTGTGCCTTTCTGAGTGTAGGATTGGTTCCTAATTCTGTAGGTCTTTAGAAAGATAGTTAAGGTCTGGCTTTTGTTCCAGATTCTCAGATCAGGATGACTAGAATTTGCAATTGGTGAGTTATAATATATTTTAGTCCTGATTGCTATTTTAGTTTGCTGTAGGGTAGGTATTCTTTTTGTTTTGTGTTTTTGTTTAGTGATTTTGTGTGTCACAAAGGTTGTTTGAATTGAGTGGTCATGTAAATGTTCTGAATGAATGAAGGAGATGTATTATTCCTTTACACTTACTGGTGTGTTCTTGCCCAATTTATGAACCAACAAGCTTTACAAATCAACATAAGCCTTTTATACTTTTCCTCCCAAGAAGACTGGTCCAAAGAACCCTTGCAAAAGTGGCAAATTTAATTTTATAGGACGAGTTTGGTTTTGAATCAGCTGAAGAAATGGGAAGTATAAATCATTCCATATGCAGAATATGTTTGACATAATCCCCATCCCACACCAGTACACAAAATTTAACTACCTCCACCGTTGAATGGATTTGAATCCACATCCAAGCTGGCTGTTGATCCCCTGAGGCTCTCAGAAGAATCATTGCTGAGTTTCTCCAGTTCATTATTTTTTTCTGTTTGTAGATGACGTCTAGAATTTTAAAGGAAATATTCCATAAAATATGGTAAATGTATGCAATAGAAACATTGCTTTTGAAGAATTATAATAGGTCTGTTTGAGAGTCCCTCAATTCTGCTAGCTTTGTTTTAGTTTGTATTTTTCCCTCATCCCTATTTTGTTCAAAATGTAGTTCATGCAAACAGAATGGCCTCTCACAACAAGACATAAAACAGAAACAGCCAGATAAAGGAGTAGTGGTACATTTATAAATCTATGAAATACTATATTTGTAAATCTCTGGATAGATGACAAATTAAGGAATACCTAAACCTAACTCTGAGACAGCTTTTTTCCCATTCAGTTGTGTCTGATTTGCAGAGATTGTCTGGACAAGTCCCTGCAGTTTTCTTGGCAAGTTTTTTTTTTCAGAAGTGGTTTGTCATTATCATACATCTTAACCATGCATCAGTGCAGGGATCTGCACTCCGAGGTATTCCTAAAGACTCATTTAGCAGGTAACGATAAATCCCAAGTCACCTGATGAAACTTTTGCTATACTATCTAGGTCCCAATTCCACATCTGTAAACCCCTGGTAATGTATGCAATCCTAGGAAAATTTCCTGTCCACCAAGAATGCAACACTTTAATGTAAATTAGGAATCCTTTGTTCCTTCTTAGAAGTACCTTAGAGGTGCAACAGTCAGGGCAGCATACAAAATGTTTGGTTGGGCTTTCCAGTTTATTTATTTATTTGTATCCCACCTTTATTCTTTTAGAAACAACTTGAGGGAAGCATATTTAACACACCTTCCTCCTCCTATTTTCCCCATGTGAAAATAGCAACCCTGTGAGTGAGTTCGGCTGAGAGAGAGTGACTGGCCCAAGGTCACCCAGCTGCCTCATAGAAATGTTTTTAAAATTCTCTTTTTGTTAAAAGAGCAATAAAGCTCAACGAGTTAGCTTGGGAGCGAAGGCTGGTCAGAGAGGTGTTGTATGGGAAGGGATTTTGTTGCCAGACAAAAGAAGAGAGACCACCTCCTGCGACTCCTTAATCTGTAGAATTTCTTATCTTTGTAGCTGCACTACATGTTCCTCTTGCATAGCATGTTGATTCAGAGTTTGTTGTAACAACCATAGCTAGAACAAGCCAAGATTCATAAGCAAGCATGGAGGCATTGCTTCAAAGTGGAACTCTTGGAATAAAAATAAACATGGTTTATTGTTTGAAGTTGATTCAGACATTCAGTCATAAGAATGTGAAACTCAAGAACTTCACAATTATTTTTAAAAAAGGATTGATCTATTAAATATTGAAATGGCCTGTTGGCCTCCAATGTTTTGTTACTGATATATTGGTATATTTCTGTAAGTCTAGGTCTGATAAGATTTTTGTATTTTATATTAAATATAAATGTCCAAACATAGGCCTTCGTTATACAATACAGCCTTTCCAGATCAATAGTTTTATTTATTTTATTTATTAAATTTATATGCTGCCAGACTCAAATACGACTCTCAGTGGTTTACAATAAAAACAGTGCAAATAAAAATAGTTAAATACCATTTAAAATAAAAAATAGTTTACCTAAACCTTTAACTTATATAAATGCCATAAAATTAAATCTACGTCTATCTGATTCTGATCTTTCAAAAACTAACATAGCAACAATTCATTGTATGCATGTTTATTCAGGAATCATTCTTCATTTGATAATCTTTCAGACTGCCAAGGACTATTGACTTTTATCTTTGAAGATTTATTTACACTTTTTTGTGCAATATGAAAACCTATCTTTTCATCCCCAGAAAAAGTTATTAATATGAAAACCCACAATAAAAATGAAAAGCAATCTTAAAAGATAACATCAACAAAACCCAACAGAACTTAACCAAATAGCTAAATAAGTAACAGAAACCAGCAAAGTCACCTCTCTGGGATTGAACAATAACTTTCCGCCCCAACAAATGGTATAAAATCAAAAGATCAAACTTTGGTTCAGGAAAATCTGACAAGACACCAATTTCATCAAAAGAATATGAATGTTCAGTGGCATCATTTCAGGACTGGAAATGCTTTTCAAAAGCAAGCTAGCTGTCTTTGCAAAGCATTGCAAAGAATTCCTGATTGCAGGAAGTCATTGTGGAAAGAGAGTTCTATTTATTCCCATTGTGTTATGCTTTATATAAAATGCATTTTCTGAATAGAATAAAAGTGAGATAAAAAGCATTGCTGCTTGGGGAACAACAGCTTGGATATTTTTGTTTTATATGATTAGAAAATAACCTCCAGAGGTCTCAATACTGGGAAGGGAGGAGTCACAAGAGCATCTTCAGGGATACCATGTTTGATTCTGTAATTCCTATTGAAATGGAGTGTGCTAATCTGCATGTTTCTTTGATGCATGTTTTACTGGCTAGTTAGTCCTCCTGAGAGATTATATGACTGGGTATATGCAGTGATGAATTAATCTTTGAATGAGGGGGTGGCTCAATCTCCCTGAAATAAACAGTTATGGAAAATTTATGGCTGGAACCTACCCTTTTTGAGGAAGCTTGCTGAGATAGTATTTAGGTTGCAACTTCAGAAGGTCCTGGAAGAAGATTATCTGGACTCTTTTAGTTGTTTTCAGGCTGGGACATAGCTACCACTGATTACATTTGTTGATAACTACTAATAGATTTAGGATAGGGGTGGTGTAACTATGTTAGTTCTCTTAGATCTCTCAACAGCTTCTAATTGTGGAAAGTGAGATTGGGAGGCATGGTGTTACATGGTTCTCCTCTTTTCTTTGGGCCTGTTGTAGTCAATATTGATAGGAAAGGAGGGGCTGAGCCTGAAGCCCCTGGTTTGTAGTGTGGCACGGGACTTGAAGCTCTTGTCCCTTCTTTTTAATAATGATATGAAGCTGTGGATGAGGTCATCATCAACTGTTACTAGGATCAACTGATGATACCCAACTGTATATCTTGACCCTGCATAGAACAAGTGACACTGTCCAAGTTTTATTCCAGTGCCTCAAGACTGCTGTGGAGGAATAGGTTTAATCTTGACAAGACTGAGTGACATTGTATTCAGGGCCCTTCTGATGCCTTGGATTTTCCATACTGAATTAGTATTGATTCAAAATTTGCACTAATTCTTAGTTCTATTTCACCAAGTTATCCCTGGATTGTGGCTTCCTGCCCTGTGTTTAGGTTTTGCTTGAGGACAATAAGATGTTCTGGAATTACTGTTTTTCTAAGGACATTCCACAACTGGACACGGTCAACACCATAAAAGACCTTTCTAAAATCAATTAAGCACATATTGACTTCTTTTTGAGACTCTTGGATTCCTTGATTATCCAATGTGTGTCAGCAGTAATGTCTCTTGCTCCTTGGCCTTTTCTGAAACCAGCTTGAACATCTGGAATTTCCCTTCTGTGTACTCTGTTGAAATATTATTTTCCCTTCTATGTACTCTATTTTAAGTATTATTTTGCTAGAGTATGAGATTAAGCATATTATACAATAGTGTCCATGTGCTATTAAGTGCCTTTTCTGTATGGTGGAATATAGATTAACTCTTGCAATCCATGATGAGGTGTCTGTGTTTGGGCCCCCCTGCGTCTGGGAGTTTTATCATCATGGTCTCAGATGGGGTTGCACTATATGGACTAGATTCATAATCTGGGGGGTTGCCTAGACTCATGGCTTCTGCTCATACAGCAGGTAGCAGCCGTGGTTAAAAGAGCCCTTGCTCAGCTTTGTGTTGTGCTCCAGTTACTCTCTTTCTTGGATAGGGAGGCTCCCTGTTCATTCAGTCATGCCCTGGTCATCTCCTATTTCGACTATTACAATGCGCTCTACATGGGGCTACCCTTGAACAGTATCTGGAAGTATGTCGATGAAGTCATCAACAGTCATCCAGGTAGAATTGTCTGGAGGCTGAGTCATGGCAACTGGACTTTTCTTTTTGGGTTGAGACATTTCACCGCTTATCCAAGCAGCTTCTTCAGACTGAATTGCACATACTTCTGCTGCGTGAGCTGCACTGTGTGCCAGTCTGCTTCTGGGTCCTATTCAAGATGTGGATTATGACCTTTAAAACCCTACATAGCATGGGGCCAGGTTATTTATAGAACTGTCTTTGTCCCATTACTTCAGCCCATCTCACCCAGTCAGGCAGGAAAGTTATGTTGTGGATCCTGTCAGCTATAGTAGTCCAGCTGGTGGGGTCCAGGAAGAGAGCCTTCACTGCTATTGCCCAC
>JANHZU010007009.1:261823-276121 GCA_032468055.1 Acrochordus granulatus
ATGGGTGTGAGCTTGGGAGGACTCCGGGAGGCAGTGCAAGACAGGGGGGCCTGGCGTAATGTAGTCCATGGGGTCGCAAAGAGTCAGACACGGCTGTGCGACTGAACAACAACAATAATGAACTCTCCTCTGGAATCAATGGGACTATACCATTATTAATTGAAAAATAAGTTTCCTGTAAATCGATAAATAAAATAACTGAATTAAATTACTAGCAATTTATATCGCCTTTCAGTTTTACTATATTTTCCCTTCCTATACCATTTTATTGGGCATGCTAAAACTAAAAATACATTTAAATTCTTTTAACTTGTACTGAATGAAAAGCTTAACTATAATGATAATTTGACTGGATAGTTCCCATGATCAGTCCTATTAGTAATATTGGCAACTTAAGTTTTACCACAGATTAATGGACCAACTGTGGGGAGGGGATACAGTATTTGTTACTTCCAATTGTCTGTTAAATCAGAGGTTATACAATCAATGGAAAAACATTGTGCAAATGATGCATATTGTGTCATTTGTGTTAAGCCCCATTATACAAATTTTGTACAGGTAGTCCTTGCTTAATGATCTTATTTGGGATTCTTGATTTTGCCACTAAGCAAAGCAGTTGCTAAGTGGGAAATCCTGTAACTGCAACTACGCTTTCATTTGGAAAGAGACATGACTAGTCAGTTTCAGTCCTTTGGCTTTGATATTCCTCCTAATCGTATTCATATGTTCATCTCATTCATAAAAATACAATTGTCTCTTTAGAATTTCTTAAGGTACATACAATCATTGAAACTTTTTTTCTGGAATTTCTGGCATGGAATGCATTATTTGTAGCAAAACTGTGCCATCTCTGCTCTGTCCAGTTTTGCATTTTCTTTTGGATTTGCCAGCTCTTGTATTACTGTCATCTGTACACCCTTTTTCATGCTGAAAGTCTGCATTTTAATACTTATAATTAAATATTTATAAGTTAATCCCTAAGAGTTTGAAACCTGACTGTTATCAGGAATTATGGTTCCATTGAGCACAGGGGTTGACTAAAATAATTATATTGGTAAATTGGAAAAGTAAGGAATGGCTTTTGTAAAAGTATAGAAAAGACAATATTTTCTTCTAATCAAAGGATGAAACAGTATATATTAATTTGAAATAGATTTACAGTATTTTACAATTATATTTCAATACTGTATGGTATTAAATAGTATTATATTAGTACCAAATAGTACTATATGGTTATTAGTAAAACAGTGATTACGGATAAATTTAACATATAATTTTGCTTGATTTTTTTTAGTGTATTTTGGTGTTTTGTCAATATGTACTTTGAAAAATACAAAATTATATATTCTAAAAAATGTTTTAATATTTTTTTAATTAATTTCTTTTAACCTTGGATTTTGTTTAGTTCCCATGAGATTAATTTCCTTCCAAAGAGGAACGGCTGAATATCTAGTCAGCATGCCTCTATATTAGTCAGTCAGAAGTGGGACCTTATTGAAATGATTCCATTATTTGCATTTTGATCTTTCAATTCCCAGAAAATCAAAATGATGTATGAGGGTCCTGTTTTCTCACAGACCGATAGCTAGATG
Organism: Acrochordus granulatus; assembly: GCA_032468055.1. NCBI lineage: Eukaryota > Metazoa > Chordata > Lepidosauria > Squamata > Acrochordidae > Acrochordus > Acrochordus granulatus. The sequence continues at coordinate 263,416 of JANHZU010007009.1, forward strand.
GTAGATATCAGATGAGACACCCATTTCTACCAGTTGTCCTTTTTCCATTTCCAAATGTTCTTGGCTCTTATTTCCTTTTATCTGATAGGACAGAAGGATCTTGGTTTCAATATTCTGTATCAGATATATTCTCTCTGCTTATTAGCTAGTAGAAGGACAAACCCTTGGCCCCGAAATTTACACTGGATGGCATACCCTATGCTTACCCATAGCCCCCACTGTATGGAACATCTTGCCCCCAAAGATGAGCAGGCCCCCACTCTTCTGGCTTTCCAGAAGAGCATCAAGATCTGGCTCTGCCAAGTGGCATGGTGGTCCAAGCATGGCATGCAACCCAGGGGTAGTTGGTGGCTTGTGGAAAATCTTTCCAACTTTTAATTATTTTTACTGTATTTTCATTCTGTTTTTACTATGTTTCTGTTTACATGACTGTATGGTTTTTATTTGTAAAACATCCAGAGCCATATAGGTGGGATGGGCGATGTAGAAATGTGATAAATACCTTCACATCTGTCTAATATACTCCTTAACAGCTTAGAAAAGAATAGAGACTTTGGATTGAATAAATAAGGTTAGAGGCTTCCAATGTACTGTAGTTCCCCTGAATAATATCTGCCCATAGGCACCCCTCTTAATCTCATCACCTTCTTGCCCTACATGACTTTTTAACAATACAAAACATGTTTTCATTAAGATGCTATCAAATTCTTGCATCACTCTTATTTCTAAGACTGCAAACTTGATAAATGGTTGCAGTATGTCCAATTAAAGGATATAAAACTTGTTATAAAGCTAAGAGACAATGTCTGGGTTTGTATATTGTGCTATGCTATCATATTGTTTATTTGATCATTATTTATGTCTATATCTGTAACTGCAGTTTGGAAGATATTGTTTATAACTTAGCATTACATGTAAACCAGCTCACAATGGTTCTGTTATTTCTCAATGTCTGTTTTAGTGCAATGCATCAATCCAGCCCAAATATGAAATGTTGATCAGTAAATAAAGGAAAAGTGGATTCCCCAGGAAAGAAAGTAGCAACTGGAACATACATCCTAAAAGGGTGTTCTATATTCCCATGAGAACAATAACAGTTGAAAGTCAGTAAGGTATCTACCATGTAGAAGGGCAACCCTCCCCCATAAGATTGTATTAAAATTTGGATTTTTTGGTTAATAGTAAAAGATTAATCTGACTATTCATTATAGATTTTTTTAAAAAAAATAACAATCCTGTTTATTAAATTTGATCATTGTTTCTATTATGGAAAAGGGATGATGCCGATGGTTTTATTCCTTGTTTTGTCATATTATATTCTTTTAATACACTTGGCATTGTTATCCATTGCTATTCTTTTAAGGAGCTGAATGAGTCCTTCTTTACCATTTCCTCTGTTTCCAGTATTTATTAAACAGACTAAACAGAAAGATACACTGGATGGTTTTCCACAAAAATTTTGTTTTGTAACTGTGTTGAGTCGGATTCCAACACTTTAATAACAAGAAGCACTTTCATGACAGCAATCTAGTTAGTGCTACATGTTTAAATTTTACTGTTTCTAAATATCTGCAGTTCGCTACCCTGGAAGCCAAATTTTTGAAAAGGTGAGATATAACGTTTTTTAAATTAAATTTGAGTATGTGATAATTTTATGTAGCATGGAACCTTCTTACCAATATCTGAGCAAAATCGTTTAAAGTCAACTAAAATAAATGAGTAAAATCTGTAAAATGCATATGGATATTACAGACACGGACTGCATTTGGACATAATGTCAACTTGTAGATTAGCATTTTATGAATAAGCCTTGCAGTCATTAGATGTCTTCCATCTTTCCTTCTCCTCCCATTCCTGTAGCTGCAAGGAAATCAGAATGTAGCGACTAGGCTGCTGATTGATGCAAGATGCATCAATCATATCATTTTGATGTCAAAAGATCTGCACTGATTATTACAGGACATAATTCAAGGTGTTGGCATCATCCTATAAAGCCCTTAACAGCTTATGCTCTGACTATCTGCATCTCTCTCTCTGGACACTTGTCCAGCTATTCAGATCTATAGGCAAGGCCTTTTGAACATTCAGATTCAGATACTTTATTGGCCAAGCATGGTTAGACACACAAGGAATTTGACTCCGGTAAAGGAGCTCTCAGTATACTTGCAAGACAATAGTAAATAAAATAAAATAACAAAATTATGTATTCAACAGTAAAGTGTGCATCCAAACAGAAAAGAAATATAGTAAAATATAGAATTAGAACCACAATCTATTGATAAGTATGCATACAATTAGACAGTACTTCTGTGTTAATTTAGAATTCTTTGCACTTTGTGTCCTGTCATATAGCGCGAGTCAAGTATTCATCTGAATGATGGCATGGGGGGGAAAACTGTCCCTATGTCTGTTTTAGTATGCACTACCCTCTCATGCCATCCAGAGGGAAGAAGTTCAAATTATGTGAGCGGTGAGAGGGGTCTGCAAATATCTTCTCCACCTCTCAATATATAGGTCCTTCATGGAGGGCAGGCTAGCTGCAATTATTTTTACTGCAAACCTGACTGTTTGTTGGAGTCTGTACCAGTCCTGCATGGTTGCTGCACTGAACCAGACAGTGATAGATGACAGGCTTAATGATTCCTCTGAGGAAGTGTATCAGCAGCTCTTGAGGCAGGTTGAACTTCTTGAAGTGACGCACGAAGTACAATCTCTGATCTGCCTTAATAATGGTGCTGATGTTAGCGTCCATTTCAACTTGAGAGATTATAGAGCCCAGAAACTTGAAGGACTAAAGTGCTGATATGGTGTTGCCGACTATGGGGGGGGTGGAGAAATAGGAGGACTCCCAAATCCACTCTCATTTCCACAGTTTTGAGTATATTCAGCTGTAAGTTGTTTTGACTGCACCACAGGGCCAGCTTTTCAACCTCCCATCTGTATGCAGACTCATATTCCTTCTGATGGTTCAATTTTCTGATGGAAAAGGGGTTTTCTTGCATCACTTCCATGCTGAGGAACACACTCCAGGGAAATGAGTTTGGCCCCCACTGTCCCAGTATTTAGGAAGTTGAAAAAGTCACATCACTTCCACCAAGCTTTTTAATTGTTAACTAGTTAATTTTACCATATTATTTTAGCTTATATTAAATATATTAATATTGCTTGTTTCAAATTTGTATTTTGTAAAATCTTATAAGTTCTCCAGATTTTCAGAAAGATTGAATGCCAAAATATACATCCCATAATGAATAAATAAAATACTATCTTAACTCCTTTTTTTTATAGATTACCGATTTTATAGATTATATAATTATAGATTATAAATTACCTTTAAATTTAAAAAAACCCTCTTAAAATATACATGTGTTTTGTTAATCTGAAAGCTATGTTGTAACATTTATCAAGGTCAATAAAACAAAATTTCTGCGTATTAGTTCGGAACCTGGTCAGTTCATACTGAAGATGAGATCTGATTTCACAAATTTTCTATTTGGGAGGCTCCAAATAATACAACCATTCACCCCAAAGGTACAATGCAAAGAAGAAGAAGCACCTAGCGATAGGTGACATGACAGCTAAGGGTACCAAGTCAATGCCCACCATTAGCATATACTTGCCCACAAATAGCCACCTAGGGTTGCCATAAATAACAAGATAGGCGAGATATATATATATATATATAATAAATAAAACAAAAATTCTTATATAATTAAATGCTCCAAATCTTGCAAAATTATCAAATACCCACATATTGGGGAATCTCATTACAGACCTTTGAATGCTAACATGTTGCTGTACACAGATTTTGGTGTTTCATATAGATCTTGAGGTGAAATTGCCACTTTTTAGAAGATTTAACTATTTTATAAAGGATCAGGTAGGAGATAGTGCTTGAGTGTGAAAATTTGTGCATGAAGTCTTTCTATTTCCAGTAGTAACTGGGTGTGTATTTTTTTAAAAAAATAATTTCATGTTATTTTGCTTGCCGTTCTTATATTTCAGTCCAAGGAAGTTTAAATTTCAATCATTAGCCAGCAAAAAGGAGAATTGAGATGAGCTGATCGTATCAGTCAACACTTCTCTTTATGGAGGTATTTTTCCAAATTGAATTTATTCATGTATTCCAAAGAATCCTGGAATAAGGAAGATGGCATGCTAGGCCCAGCTGAAAAACACTTGAACCTCAGAGTAATTGAGCTCAGAAGGTTGGAGTTAAACCTGGGCAACTGGAAGCTGCTTTGGATTGGTCAGAGCAGTAGTGGGACTCAACTACATGGGAGAATCAGAAGATCAAGGTACAATAGGTAAAGGTTTTTCATTCCAGGAAGTATCTGAGTGCTTCTCTTGGCTTTTAAACCAAAAAGATCTTGCTCACTAAGGCCATATCTTGAAAAGGTCTGAAGAATCTCCCATTTTACTACGAAACAGATTTTGGGACCTGCTGACTGCTGAATTTCTCACAGCTTGCTCAAGGAATTGAAAGAAGCCAATTTCTAGAAGTCCTACCATAACAAATGTAAAGACTACTCCCAGGGCAAATTTTACAACGGAAGCAACCTTGTAAAATACACCACACCCCTTATTAATCATTACCTGCGAGACACTTGTATTCAAGTTTCCATCCGCCCACACACCAGCAACATCGGAGGTTATCATGGTTGGTTTAACCGCAATAGTTGGCTTCGAGTAAGACAAGGAAATTAGACTGTCATCCTCCCAAGGCGTATTCTCAGCTTTGGCTCCGATTCCATTCAAATCCTGAGAGCCTTCACTGCAGCTCTGCTGATCAAGGGATGGTATCTGCAGTTGGTGGAAATTTCTGGGGCAAAAACAGTTTTTGCAGGAGCCAGGCTTCCAGATATGCTCCACAAAATCACTGCACACAGACATTTTCAAGCCCTCTTGCTTCATTTCCATTGCTGCCTGCGCCTTCCGTACTGGGCTTTGTGGTTCATTTTGTTCTCCTCTCTATGGCTGGATTGAACAATCCTGGTCTTGTAACCAAACTAGAAAGAAAGAGCACAGCATTAATGTTCATAGTGCCTTTTTTCAAACTTCTTTTCCAATATTTCCCATTAGTGAGCATCCTCACATATATAAGTTCTCTGTTTGTCATAAGATAATGTCAGCTTTGCCTGCTGTCAGAAGTCAGACACAGCAGGCATATCATAAGTAAGGAACAGAGAAAAGTTTACTATCAGTCCATTCTAGGCTCCAAATGTGTCACATACACAGAAATTCTACAGTTATATGGTCTGTAAAGGACATGATAAAAAGTTGTTGCTGTTTTGCAGGAAATAACATTGTGAACATTCATTGCACAAACTCTGGAGGTATGCCGACAGGGGAGATCTTCTGTACAGTTTCACTTTTTTATACAATCAGGATAAACAGATATTAAATATCATTGTATCATGAATGCTTCCATCATATATATCATGTTATTGTCCAAATGGTGCCAGTTCTGTGATTTGGGTCTGTCATGTAAAACATACAGTCTGCCCGATGATGTCTATGATGTCATTTCCTTCTTAGCTTCTGGCACTCTTCATTGGCAACAGAGCTCATGCTTGCTCTCTGCATTGATTCAAAAAATACAAACAGCAATTTTTTAAAAAATTAAAAATTTTTATACTGGTTCTAGTACAGGTAGTCCTCATTCAGCAATTGACTCATTGAGTGACTGTTCGTAATTACACCGGTGATGAAACAGTAACTTTGCAACTAATTTTCACATTTAAAATCTTTGCAGGTCTAAAGCAAAGGAAAGCTGGAGTAAGATCATAACCACAGTTGTAATTTCATTTAGTGGCCGCTTCGCCTAAAGATCTACCATGCCAGTGCAAAATACTTCCTTACCAGAGTTCTCGAAATTTCCAGCCAACTTGAAATTGGTTGGTGATTATGGGAGTCACAGTCCAATAGATCAGGTGGATCTTAAAGTAGGACACTTTTATAAAAAGACTGAGGGCTTGTGCTCCAAATGGCAGGTCGTTGTTAAACACACAAATATACATCCATGTAATTGATTATCGTTACATCAGCTGTAATTCAGCATGACGAAAGCAGTTTGCACTGTAATTCATGACAGGTATTATAAAGCTGGAGCACACAGCACAGAGCGATTCTTTTTCCTAACATGGAATTCTCTACATTTCCAACTGTTAGCCAAAACTAAAATTAAAGCCTGAATACAAATAAGCAAATTGTCCCCCAAGTGACACTTCTACCTCTCCCATTCATTTCTCCTTCTTCCTGGTTATCCTCTTCGCTCTCTCTTCCCTCATCTCACCCAGAACACTGCAACCTGGAAGTTTTTGCAGCTCAGAACCTGTGCAACCCCACACGGATTTACAGCAGGATATCCAAAACTCATATACAGTGAATGGTTTTAATCAGGCAGCCCTATAAAGTGAATGAACAGACCCACAGCTTTAATTACGCAACTCTGATGCTTCTGGAGCAGGCCATTTCTGCAGTGGCTGGCTTTGCTTCAACGTGCCTCTCCGGTTTCTAAGCTCCAACCTGCTTCTCTCAACTCACCTTGCAGATTCAGCAAATACCACTGAATAGTGAAATGGTATTGCTTCCACAATTTTGTATCCCTTCAACACAATAGAAAGAACATCTCTTCTTTGCCTCTCCCTTTTCCTTTCTATGACCACAGGGCAAATGCACACAATGTGAATCAGACACACTGATGTGGTAGTTTGCTGGCTGAGTGCCGTTCTCTATTGCGTTTGATAGCTGCAAGAAGCTATCAATGAGCAGCAGTTCATGTCCAGGTGCTTCCGGTGACGAGGACCATGGAATCACTTTCCTGCTGTGTTCAGGGTTTGGAAAGTGGACAGGGCAGCAGAGTTGAAATGCTTCTCCTCCCATTCAGACATAAGACTTTGGGAGCAAAAGATTTCCTCTAGAAAACAGGACAGTTCAGTTAAGCAGGTGCTGAACTGTTCCCAGAGACTACTGGGCCTTCCAAGTGCAGCATTCAAGTTATTTTTAAATAAAAACCACAGTCCTTTGACCTTAAGCAATAAGAAAATAAAATCTGCAAAACAAATGGTCAGTGTAAAGATAAATTTTATGCCTGTAAGTAGTAGATATTCCCTCCCTTCATAATCCCTTGATCTGTAGCAGTGCTTTTGTTAGTACAGTGGATTTTTTTTAAAAAAACAAAACATACAGGACTGGGTTGGGTATCTGGAGAAATACTTTTTGCATGAATCAAACAAGCATTTAACAAACACACTGTATGTATCATTCTCAGAATAGGAAGTCAGTTTCACCATGAACTAAAATTACAGAGCTGACAAATCAGTAATGAACAGTACATTTGTACTCTGCACACATACAGAGCCAAGTTTATATAACTTGAAATGGATTAAAATTAATTTTAAATTTTTAAATTTAAGGCTTTCAATTTAAAAAGTTAAGAGACATCTCTTTTTAAAAAGATTTACAAACAACTAATTTAGCAAAATACATCTATTATCTCCTTACGCTGTGTCAGAACAACTGCAAGGAACACATTTCTGTAGAAAAAGTGAATACTGGGGTAAATATCAATTTTTGAAGTTCATGTTTTATTATCCTAATATTTATTTTATTTTTCATACTATTATGTCCTTTACTATTAAATCTGATATCTATTGATTATAAATCACTTCTAAGTTTTTTTTAAAAAAAATTCAGTCTAATTTTAAAGATTAGACTAGTAGCATTCATTCATAATACAATAGCGCTCCCAGACTGCTTTATTCTCCCCGCATGCCATTCATGTAATAGGTTAGACATGGCTGGGGTTATCGTTGATTGGTCTAAACATTTTGGATTTGAAGCCTGATCTTCTGCTATTTTGCCATACTGGTGTCTGTACAACTGAAAGACTAATGACTGGAAGAGGAATGAGTTGGGATTAATATCCAGCCTTTATTAGAGATGCCCTTTAGCCAAAGTTTAAGATGCCCTGGTGGCACAATTCTGCTCATTCCATGGTGGTGGTTTCATTGCAAAAGCTCTGAAAATGAGAACCTCTATGGATAAACCAGTTTTGAATCTGGGGAAACCAAGAATGCTTCATCCGCCCTGAAGGGGTTCTGTATTAGTTATGCCAATTTAGAGCTGGCAGACTTCATTCCCCCCAGTACTGTTGTTGCTGATGGAATGTTGAATAAAATATCTGTTTATTTTGTTCATTTAGCAAATGTAGAGACCATCCCTCTCTCTGATTTTAATTTTAAAATCTTTAATTTTAAAATTAAAAGATGTAAGCCAGGATTTGCTACTGACTGGCAGGTCTACCCCATTTAAGGTATAATGACCAGCCTTAACCCCTCTTTGCTGTCATTATGAGTGAACTGCATTAATTTCACAACTACTCCCATTGGACCTAAATGCATAATTAGGGATTATTTGATATTCTAAAAGTATTACAGTATATACTTTTCAAGAAGTGATATGAACTGCATGAATAAAGGTTTTATACAATTTCCTGAAAGCAGTCTTCCCAATTTAGATAAACACCGAAGTGGATATAAATTCTAAGAAAATCTGGAGGCTACTAGATGCAAGGTTTCCAATGATGGTTTTTTAAACCCTGATCTGTTTTTTAAATGTCTGTCTCGGTTTCTGTTCTTTTTATTTTAAAATCTAGGTTTTTCCTGTACATAACATTATACTGCATGTGTGTGTGTGTGTGTGTGTGTGTATACACACGCAGTATAATGTAATGTACAGGAAAAAACCTAGATTTTAAAATAAAAAAAACAGAAACCGAGACAGACATTTATACACACACACACACACACACACGCAGTATAATGTAATGTACAGGATATATATATATATATATATAGACCTCAACTTACAACCATTCATTTAATGACCGAGCTTATGATGACACTGAAAAAAGTTACTTCTAACTGGTCCTTATTACTGTTGCAGCATCCCCACAGTCGCATGATCAAAATTCAGACACTTATATTTATAACAGTTGCAGTGTCCTGGGATCATGTGATTCCCATTTACAACTCTCCCAGCCAGTTTCTGATAAGCAAAGTAATTTGGAGGAAGCTGGATTTGCTTAACAACTGCGACAATTCACTTAACAATCAAAAGGTTGTAAAATCAGGCCTCACTCAATTAACAGTCACCTTGCTTAGCAACAGAACTTCTGGTCCCAATTGTGGTTATAAGTCGAGGACTACCTGTATTAAATAGGTTAAAATAATTTAGTTTAAAGCTTATTTATTGTGTTTTTAATATGGATTTTTGTGTAGAATTGGAGTTTATTCGAGTGTGAAATCATGGGGTTTGTTTTAGAAAACCCACTGACAACCCTGACTAGATGCTACTTTATGCTATCCTATTTGCCTAAACTGTTATAGCAATCACACACGTTTATTCAATAAGTATTACAAAATCCAAATTCTAATTTTGACCTCTCCAAAAGAAGGGTCATTTGGGGTACCATATATAGAGGTAGCAGTAAAAACTTCATAAAAGAAACTACTGCTTAACATTCAACTCTGTCATATTCACCCTAAACTAAATAGTAGCTAGGGCATGCCAGATTTTTTTTTGTTTCCCTCACTTTCATCATTCTAAATTCAAGTAAATTACTGCTTAGCCTGCTGTACACTCTGTGGAAAATGCCTGCTTTTATGTAAGATGATTTTCCCATTGAGGAGATGTTCTTTAGACACAATAAAGGAAATTCTACAGGTATAATTAGGAATGTTGTACAATACAACTTCATTTAAGATTATATTATAAACTCTTAAAGTACTGTATTCTTGTTTATTTTTGTCCCCTCCAAATTCCTTTACCCCTCAATTAGGCAGTAGCCTGTTGCTTTTAGATTACTGAAAAACAATTTAGATTCCAGAATGATGGAGGTCCACCAGATAAAAATGCCGTTTTCATTCACATAGATGTGTTACAAAGAAGAAGACATGCATATGTGTATGCCTATCCGTGCCTGTCTAACTAGCTACAATGGAAATTTAAACAGTCCTCATTCTGAAGTCTATCCACACTACTGATCAACGTAACAAAAATGTATTTTTCTCTACGTACAATGAAAGAAAAGGAGCAAAGGGTGGTAATCAACATCTGAAATTTTCAGCTCAGCTATCAAAATACTGAAACAACGATAAGACGGAAAAATAGCCAGATAGATACACTGCATTTCAAATTAGTCCACTCATTGATAGTTATTCCTCATAAAATGGCTTGAAATTGAGTTTTTTCATTTCTTTTGTAAATGGCTCAAAAATATGAAGTCTTTTTCCACAGCGTAGGAAAAATCACTAATCTATTCTGTTCACATTTCCACTTTATCAGACATACAATTTTTGCATCTGTATTCAAGGACAGAAAAATGCAACATATGAACATCATAGAACATCTGCTACAATCCATTCATCAGAAAAATCTCTACCAAAAAATAATTCTATGTGTCTGCTGCAGAATTTGACTGTGCAAAGCTTAGTGCATTCTTCTTGCATATTTTCCAAATTCTGCCCATCTCTCTCTCTGTTTTAAAAACAGCAATCAATGAACTTTAAATTGCAGAAACATATAAGATGCAATGTGAGGGAAGGAAAACAACTGTTAAAACATTCACCAATGCACTGAAAAAAAACAAGGGAAGCTGAGCTCACCCTGCAAAGAACAGCAGTTACTGTTGTAGGTACTTGTATGTGGCAACAGTACTAAAATAATGCAAATCTGGCACAAACAGAAGGCGAACATCTGGAAGTTCAAGAAAAAACCTAAATAAATAACAGGTAATATCTACCAGATTTTGAAACATCAGCTATTTTCTGAAGATGTTCGCAAAGGTGTAAAGATAAGACTTTGCTAAAAGCCCAATAAAATACTTCCTGTAAATGTATTTTTCTAGTTTTATTATGGTTATCTCAATTTTTAAAATTAATACATATATTTGCACTTACTGGCCAACAGAGGTTTTTGCCAGATTACTAGCCGTATATCAATCAAATATAGCTGCAGCAGAAAAATAAAGGAACAGACATTTTAAGTGTCCCTGCCTAGTTGCCTGACAGCAAATGTCATTCGCCACAAATGATCAGTTGCTGCTCTAGTGCCAGTGCATGTGCGCATGCTGCACATTAAATGAAAAATTTCAAACAAAAAGATTTTGAACATTTGTAGCTATTTTGTACTGTTGTGTTACTGCAAGACTGACACAATATAGAATGGCAGCTGCCCTTGAGAACACTGTTCCCCTGACCCCAGGCAAGATTGGTCTCTACTTTATTAACCTTCTGGAAGGCCCTTAAAATCTGATTTTGTCATTGGACCTGGGGATCCCATGAAGGTCTGGAATCTGCCAAATGATCATATTGTTTGTAGGTCTGGAATGCACTCTCCTGTGTTTTTTATTATAATTTTAGCTGTTTCGTTGTACTTTAATAGTTGTTCTTAATCGTTTTTGATTATTTGGGTTCGTTGTTGGTTAAGGTGTTCTGCATGACAGATTTGGGGTTGTGGTTTGGAAATATAATAATTTCCTTAATGACATATAGTGATATGAGTTTTTTCTGAAAAATGTCATATTGTCCATTAACAAATGGGGTGCCTTAGTTCTTTCTTTCATTTGCAATTCTTTTCCCAATCTATAAGTGGCTATTTATACAGGGTTTTTGCAAGAACATCTGGTAATATGTCAATTGCTCCAAGCATTAAGAAGACTACATAAATAGTGATAATTGTTATATTAACAACCAGCTAGTCCTGTACTAAATTGCAAAGTGAAATACTGTATTCTAATTGAGGGTTTCCATTACTTACCCATGCCTTTTTCCAGAGCTTTCCTTTCTATTACTCCCAACACTCTGTCTTCACATTATGGCTGATAAGTATGATAAGTATGATAATCTTTTGGGGGCAGGGAAGATCTATCTTAAGTAGATCTTGCACCTTCTGCAAACACTAACATTCCTTCAAGGCTATCCTATCTTTCATTCGTGTGCAAGAATGGTACCATTTTGTCTACAGAAGGATCCAGGCTCACAATTATCTCCAATGATGAATGAGACCAGGTTGCTATTCATTACCATTATGCTATTTCTAGACAAACAGCACAGCCTCAAAATGTTTCTAGGTTTGTCTGACTAAGAAGTCGGAGTGGTCCAAATCCATGACAGCTGACATTTATAAATTTCTCTTTTTAAACCCCCAGTGATGTAAATTTTTAAATTCCATTTCAGATATTTTTTCTGCATTACTACATTCCAGATTGCGGTAAGGATACCTGATCTTTAATTACTAAGATCATCTTGTCATCCATCAGTAAATTCCACATAACCTTTCTAGACCTGTTACAATTAGCATCAGAAAGTCAGAGATTATCTTAGTTTGTTTTCCCATAATGAACATAATGAGCCAGGATATCTGTCCTTCTACTTTTGGCACACATTTCTATAATTTTTTTGAATTAATTGTTCCCTGTTTCCTTAAATTTAATAATTATTTCATAAACTTTTTAAAATTCCATTCAAAAAAATCCTTTCTTAAATTCCACTCCAGTTAAGAATCAGGTTTGAATGTTTGTTGAAAAAACAAAAATTACATATAATATAAAAAAAATAACAGTGGTTTCATGAGCTTTGTTATTTGAAAATGAGATTTGGGTACTTGAGGAGAAACATACATTTTTGTTGAATGAAGTAGG
>JANHZU010007009.1:303007-314609 GCA_032468055.1 Acrochordus granulatus
CTCTGGCAGAGCTCTCATCTTCATTAGAGCACACAAGCCCCCCAACCACAACAAGGTGGTGCCTCACTGGGGGGACAAGGTTCATTAGATGCTCACAAATGCTTTTGTGCACATAAGCTTTGATTTCCAACTCATTTTCACTCAGAAACTGGGGCCAGGAGAGGAAAGCATTCGAATTTTTACTCGTTTACACATTCAGTCCAAAATTTAAGTTTCTGCAGAATACAGTTTGGGAACTGCTGCTCTAGAGTGTAGGTTAAATTTTCAAACAACAAGACATAAGATTGCCATTGGTTTTCACTCAGATGTTAAGAGAAACTTTGTCTAGTATTCAAAATGAAGGTGCAACTATGAAAACAAGGGGATAAGTGAAGTCAGTACTATTTCGTCTTTTTTGTAGCCTTTAGTTCTCATTTAAATTTGTATAGGACTTGAGTTTATACAGCTTTGCTTAGAAGAGGAGGCTTTCACGTATTGCCCCTTTCTAAACTCCAGATCTTCACTGAAGCAGATCAGAGTAAGGTAATTTCAGATCCAGGACAGGAAACCCATTCTTTTTCTTTGAATCTAATCCCTTTACTGTCACTTTTCCTTCCAAAAATGAATTAGTGATAATCATATGAGAGTAATAAGGGTAAAATTGCTGCTGCCCTATCAATAATCTTCAAAAGAATAACTAAAGCTTGGTTTTCCTGGAGGAAGTATTATTTCTTGACCATAAATTAGCCATTTTCTGGATTAAAATTGCATGCCACATGTGAGTCACCACAAAGTATGCAAACCTCACTAAGCCATAATTACTCATTTGTGACTGAATCAATTGATGTTAATTACAAATTAATCCAGAGATACCAAATCTGGTCTACAAAAATCCAGATAAATATTAGATGACACAAAAACATACAGAAAATGTTCACTTTTGGCTGTTATCCTGTAATGGAATGTGTGGATGACCTTGGGGAAAAGGGGAAGATATGCTGCCTAGGAAATAATCAGACAAGAGAGGCAGGAGCCCCCAGTGGCTTAATGGTCAAAGAAAGAAATTTAGAAAAGATCCATCCTAATGGAAGAAGCAGTTGAAAGTGATATCTGGAAATCTGTACTTTCAGACTTTCAAGATTCTGTTTATAACCAAGTAAAATTAGTTCATCTAGTCATGTTTCCTACCTGGTTTACATGAGAGGGCGGACATATCCAGTGATAATCCAGTAGCCTTTAAATTAATCTATACTCTAGGTTTAGAAAGCTGGCAACTGGTGACCTATATTAGTGAGTTACGCAAATATGCTCAGTGAGAGAATCACCAGAAGTAACTTTTGAATGAAATACAAAGTGTTCTCACTCTTTACCTACCATGTCACTCATACGATTGTTTTCATTGTATCTTAGAGAAACAAATTAAGTACAGAGATGGAGAAAGTGAGGATCCAAAAGGCTGTAGGTGGCCCAAATATATTTTAGAAATGAGGTGTTGAGATATTTGTTAGGTTTTCAAATTTCTTAGATTCTCATAAGGATCAGAAGATAGTTATTCCACTTCTCAAATTTCATAACAAACTTTTGTTTCTAAAAGTATGCACCAATATATTCATATTAATATGTATAATAATTAATCATGCAAAATATGCATTTTGGGAGAACAGAAGCTTTTTAGTACTGGGATGCTCTGAAATTTCGAGGGATTCCTGCACAAACTGAGTAGGGAAAGGGAGGCATTTGCTTAGATGCTTTGGAAAACGGTCTGCTTCACATTGATTCAGAGAATGTACCTGCATCTTGACTCAGAATTCAGATTTATGCATTTCCTATTAACTGTACTGGAAATCAGCAAAATGGATAATATATGTAAATTAGTTTAGATGAAAAGTGCATGACTATGGAGTTGGTTTGTTTTGCCAAACATCTTTCTGTGTGTATCTTAAAATAGGAAACTGGAGAGAACATTTTAATTTTGTGGCAAAATTAGATGACATTTGCAAGCAAAATTTATATTTCTGAAGGTACTAATAAAGCTGAATTTCATATAAATATATTCAGGTCTTTTTTGAAAACAACTGTGACAAAGGAGCTTTTCTAATTTAGATATTTATTATTAGGGGTACACAAATTTCTTATGTGTTTTGTTATGAAATCATCTACCATAGCAGTGATCCTAACTAATAAACAAGACAATCTCAATCTCCAAAACTGCTGAAATTATGAAGCAATTTTTTTAAGGGGCATCTTCATATTTTTGAAGGTAAGTAATTTGATTCAGTTCCCATACTTGGGTAAAAATGAAGTACATCATGAAGAAATCTCTAGAGCAATATTTCTTAACATTGGCAACTTTAAGATGTGTGGATTTCAAGTTTCAGAATTCCCCAACATGGCTGGCTGGGCAATTCTGGGAACCGAAATCCAAACATTTGGAAATTGCTAAGGTTGAGAAGCACTGCTCTAGACAAAATTGCCTCTATATTTCAAATTGCTAATGAAGCTGCATGAAGGCTCAGGGCTCTTTTTACAGTTCTACTTGGTCTTTAAAAATAACAAATTGTGGGCTGATTAATTTTAATGCCAAATATATTGTGGAGAGATTAGTGCATTCAAGTAATAAGTGTACATTTTATTCAACATACATTATATTGCATCTATCCATAGAAATGTAAGTTAAAAATATCTATTTATTTATTAAATATATTTTTGGTGCTGCCCAATCTAAAGACTCTCAACAGCTTTACATATATAAAGAAGCAAATGTGACAGAGTCAAGCTTGCATTTTTCAAGCTTTTCGTGTTGCATCTGTGCTCTTTTTGATCAATAATATATGGCCTATGGATCAGCAACTTCTTTGTGTATAGTTTTTCTGATGTTTGTCCATGCAATTTGAAGATTATAATATGTCTTGAAGACCAAATATCCCTTGAACAGATATCTCGACTTGTCAAATCTTATTATAATTTGCACTGTCCCTTCAGTTCCTTTTCATTCTGCTTCATTCTATAAATAATAGAGCTTTAAAAATGATCTCGTGGATTGATAAAATTTCTTCCTATCTTTCTTGATGTTAGGCAAGAAAGAACATCTCTTTGCTTTTCTCAAATATAGAGCAAATCTTCCTAGAGACCTCTCAAGCTGCATTTATGTGCTGCAGAGTATCACCACAGTTGCAAAAAGTGGGCTTTTCCCTCAGGCTTTGGGCCAGAATGATACATGAGCTCATCTTCTGAGAGGTGGAGTAGATGATGGATGCACTGTGGGGGCACACTATTGATATTTTGGTTTATGGGATTAATTGAGGGGGGGGGTTGAACTCATATGGTCTTTATGTAATATTATCTTTTTGGAGAGGGGCAGGGTTATCTGAAGTATACTGCCCAGAGCCACAATGACATGAGATAGACAATTATAGAAATATAATAAAGAAATCTCAGGAAAATTTAAGGTCAGTGCTGAAAAATAAATCTCTCATGGAATTCTATGGGAATAATATGGTGTGACATGAGTTGGTATAGTAGTAAATCAAGCCACCTGACCGGACTCAATTTTATGACCATTTTTACTGCAGTCATTAAGTAAATCAGTCATTATTTTTTTGTTTGTCTGGGAAAGATTTTCTAACATTCTAAGTCCCCTTCCCCCATCCCACCTCCCAAAATGGAAGGGAAAATGAAAAAGCCTGCCTCAGACACAAATCAAATTTAGATTCGGCAGCACAATAGAGAAAAGAGCTTTTGCCAGCAAATAAATGGACAAGCTCATCATGTTGCCAGTAAGAAAATTGGATAGGTTTATATAATTTACTGGAATGGTCCTGCTTTTGTGTTCCAGTCCAAGCATCCCAGGCAGGTCTCAAAAAAATCTGGGAAAGTAAAGCTATACTAACCAAAAAAGAAGGACCAAACAGGTTTATCCATCCCTCAACTTTCTACCAGCCCTTTGCCAGATAGAAGGGCTGCAAGATGCACTAGAAGGCTAAACCCAGTCTGTCCTTTGTTTGTCACTTAGGGAAGCACAGGTTTAGCTATTTGTTAAAACTCCATGGCTTGGTTTATGAAAGCTTTATCTGCTTGAAAATATGGTAAGTCCATGTGTGGAATGCACATATGACCTGGAAACGAACAGTCTGGGAGAATAATTTTTGTGTACAAATGGCAAGTGTATGTGTGGGTAGGAATGTAGCTTTGTCCCACCAGCCAGCATGATATGCAATCCATATTGCATCATGATCCCACATTCCAGTGAATATTCTTTTGCAGTAGAAGTGGAAGATTCTAGAGAACATCCCATTTCCATTGGAGGTTATGAAGAACTTTAATTAGCACCAACATTTGTTGTTCGTTCACGCAGTCGTGTCTGACTCTTTGCGACCCCATGGACTGACTGCATTATGCCAGGCCTCCCTGTCCTGCACTGCCTCCCGGAGTTCTCCCAAGCTCACACCCATCACACTGACTGTGCTGTCTATCCATCTCATCCTCTGCCGTCCCCTTCTCCTCTTCCATCAATCCTTCCCAGAATTGCAGACTTTTCTAATGAGTCCTCCCTGTGCATTATGTGGCCAAAGTACTGCTGGCTTCAGCTTCAATATCTGTCCCTCCAATGAGCAATCAGGGTTGACTTCCTGTAGGATTGACTGGTTTGATCTCCGTGTTGTCCAAGGGACCCTCAAGAGTCTTCTCCAGCACCACAATTCAAAGGCATCAATTCTTCGATGCTCAGCCTTCCTTATGGTCCACCTCTCACAGCCATACATTACGACTGGGAAAACCATAGCCTTGACTATGCGGACCTTTGTCGGCAAGTTTCAGATTAATACACAAACAGAAATTTAGTTATCATTGGAAAGTTGAGGTTCCCTTAATTTTGCCAATCAGTTGCCAATTTTTTGAAAAAAAATGTGCATTAGAATCTCTATAAAATTCATGTAACTCAGGAAAATAATTTCCAAAAATGCATCATTTGAAGAAATGATGTCCAAAGTCATTTATATTCAGTAAACTGTAAACAATTGCGCATGTTTGGAGAAATGAACCTTAAAATACATAGGCACTTTAAAAACATTGTCTGAATTCACAAAAATGAGAACCAAAAAGAAACTGAAAGTAGCTTCTTGCTCCCGTTACCTATGGAAAAGCATTGATTTGTCTCCCACCAGTGAGTTAACCAGGTCAGTTAACTCACTGCTAGAAAAACAGGCAAGTGAGTTTTCTTTCAGCATGAATAAAATGCTTATTTCATATTGCTAACACAAGTAGCAATTTGTCTGTGTGTCTGGTCTTAGCCAAAGACCATGCCATCATCTGGCTGAAAAAAGTGGTCAGGGATTCCTGTTGCAGATGGAAGGTTTTTGCTGATCTACTGAGAATTCACCTGAGGATTGCAGGTAACCTCTCAGCTGCAAAACAGTGCCATGCTGCTAGTTACAACTTAATCAGATTAAATTAATTCCAAAACAAAGTTTGTAACACAGATTTTTATCTCAAGCTTCTCAGGTCAAAATCACTCTGAAGTTGGTTGCATTCCCTGACTTGTGATGCCTGAAACTAGAGTTGCTCAGATACATCTTAACCAATGCTTGAATAGGGCGAGATACTTTATGAAGCAGCTATGCAAAGTGAATTGTTCCTTTCTTCTCCTATCCCAGCAAGTGTGTTTGTGGGTGTGCATGCATGCATGTGTGGTTGGAATACGATTGAATTACTAGTCTACAGTCCCTAGTCAGAGAACTGACCCAGTAACATTCCTTCTCCTGCCATGGTTACGCTTCCAACCACAGTGGTGTTCCTCTTTTGTTTTTAATGAGAACAGGAGTCAATTCTTCAGATGCCAAATGTCTCATTCCACCGATCTAAGTATAAGCCAGAACATTCCTCACATGCTCAGAAGCTCTGTAGTTTGGTAACACTTGGTTCTCAGGCTGTAGCAGAAACAGGAATGAGTTATTTTTTTCTGTCATATATGAGAATACCTACATACAATATATCTTCCTCAAAAAGATGGAAAGTGATTTTTGGAATATAATCCCACCTGTTGGCCTCTGCTGCAACCAGACTGGGTTTAAAGCAAAGCTGTAATCTGTTTTGTTTTTATTTGTTAAACTGATAGAAATCTTAGAGTAGACATAAATCATTGCATTTTCTCATTTTGAATTACAAAATTAAAATATTATTACTGGTTATAATTAATTATGATATGTCAATATTACTAATAATGTACAATTCTAAGTTGATGCAAGATGCTCTAAAATACAGAACTATAGTAATGTCACTTTGAAATTTTTATTTTATCTTATAGTTTCTTTCTACTCTTCCCCTTTTTGACTGTGTTTTTAAATATCTAATAAAATGAAGAGTAGGGGTTGGGAGAGATAGGAAGTCCTTAAGAATCTACATTGATAAATTGTTATTTTCTAGGATTCTCTCCCTTTATTTTTCTCTAAACATTATAGAATCTAAGATGGGTCTATAGGACTTTCACTGCCAAAGACATCCTGGTGTGATTGCAGCTGGAATTGTGCTAGTGATATATCTGAGTACTCTTTGTTATTTTCCCCCTTCTAAGTGAATCATGATCAAAAGAAAAACAAGACTTTCAGAATCTGTTGCCAGGGTCCACGAGCAATCTTTTACCCATGGCAATGTGTGACTTACCTCTTTTACACTCTTGCCTACTGTACACTAAAGGGAATTGTGATACTTCTGTGCAAAAAGGCACAAACACTTGTTTGTATTACTGGCAAAGGAAGAATAAACATATATAGCATTTTTAGAGCAGGCCACCAAAGAATTCAGACCATCAAGTAGCAACCTGCCTGATTTTCCTCCAGTTAACATGAGAATTAAGAATGTAATCTTGGTCCAAAGTCTAGAAAAGTTGTTCTTTTCCAACAAAGAGGAAGGGAGAGAGAAATGATGGTGGGGAGGGAGTAGGGAGCCAAGGTGATACAGCAATCAAGGTGCCAGGCTTGGAATTGGAAGGTGGATGGGAAAGATCCCCCCTCAGCCACAGAAGATCGCTGGGTGACTTTGGGCCAGTCACCTCTCTCAGCCTAATCTACTTCACAGGGTTTTAGAGAAAAGGAGGAAGAAGGTACACCATGCACATTGCCTTAAACTCCTGAATGAAAGGCAGAACATGAATCAGATAAAGAAAGAACAGTCAGAACAGAATAGATAAGCATGTGGTGTGATACAGTGAAGTCCTCCTTTTATTTCTTACATTATCTTCTACTGCTCTTGGTTCACACTAGGCTGGTGCTCATGTTGTGTTGTACTAGAAGACAAGGGAAGCTCCATACATGTGCTATTTTCCATTAGTCTGTCAACTTGCAGAACACTGATAAAACACAAGACACAATGGTTCCTCAAAAATCCCCATTTCTACCCTCTTTGAGCAATCACAATTTCTGTCCGCCAGCCAAATACAACCTATTTATAAACTGCAGTTCTCCTATTTTATTTGTGAAATACTTCTACAGGAAGATGCAATCTATTCCAAAAAAAGATGGGGGGAACCTTGTCAATTTTCTGTAGGCATTGTGAAACTGGTTACAACCAACTGAAACTTACTAGAAATTCACTAAGAAAAAGGTTTGCTGATCAAACTGTTTGGAAATTAACTACAGAATGGGTAAATTGTCAAAAATGGGGGCGGCCAGGCAGGAAATAGGGGATATCCAATTTATGGCTCCCATCACCTCAAGAAATGCTTTGATTAAATTTCCATTTAATTTAAATCCAGTGTTAACTCTGCAGTAAGAAAGGGACTAATGGACCATGGCAATCAGAATGATAAGCTGAAAAAAAAATTACATGAGCAGCAAATGGAGCCAAAACATACGGCCTCTTGATAAAGGTGCAGGTTTCCCCTGCCAGTTGTGGCCGACTCAAGGGGGCGGTGCTCATCTCTGTTTCCTAGCCAAAGAGCCAGTGTTTATCCAAAGACGCTTCCATGGTCATATGGCAGCATGACTGTATGCCAAGGCACAAGGACACTGTTACCTTTTCCACCAAGGTGGTATCTATTTATCTACTTGCATTTTTAGATGCTTTCGAACTGTTGGGTTGGCAGGAGCTCGGCAGACAATGGGAGCTCACCCTGTTACATGGCAGCTCTTGGGTCTTGAACTCAAGTTGCTGACCTTCTGGCTGACAAGCCTCGCATCTTAATCACTCACACCACTGCACTCCTATGGTGAGGCACCATGGCCTCTTGAGACCCACCTAATTCCTTGCAGTGATGAACTGTGCATATTGTGCTTGCATTATCTACACTACAGATACTGTGTTATACTGTTTGCCTCATCCTAGTGAATAACAATTTTTTTTTTGAAAAACAGCTATAATTCTGCTACTTGTTAAATAGAAGAGGATTTAGAGGAAGGTTTGAGTGGGTCAAATGACACTGAAAGCAGTTGAAGTAAGGATGTTTGCCCATGGCAAACTGGGCAGACTGGGAGGGTCAGAGGAGTTTCACAAGATGAGGCAAAAGGAAAGATGATCTGATTAAGCATCCTGCTTCTTGCAGGACCTGCTAAATGCTTCTGAAAAATTAAAGAGCCTCTGAAATTATCAGTCCTGATTTCACTTCAGTTCTTTAATTCATGTACTCAGAAATACATTGCCTGGTGACTATTATCATTATTAATAGCTTTTGAAACATGATTTTCAAGTTCATTTCTCTAATCAATTTAAAAAGCCACTTCATTCATGCTCCTGTGGGCCTCTCTTTGCAAACTTAAGCATAGTATAGGAAATAAATTAAATTTCCATACCTTAAATTTCATGGCTCCAGGCCTCTTGAGGCAGTGATGAAAGCTATCTTTGGCAGGAATAACGTTCTTCAAAATATATCCTTGGTGATTTTCATAGGAGACATAAACCTGTCTCCTCCTCTTCCATTCCTCCTACCAACATCTCTTCTGTTTATTCATAGATCTGCATTCAGACAAGGAGAGAGGATAGTTTTCTTCACAAGGCATCACTCACTATCCTAACCTTTCTTTCATATCATTCCTAGGCTATCTCTAAGACCATTTTCTTTGTGCCAGGAATCTTGCTATCTGTTTGGAGGCTACTCTGTGTTTCAGGAGGGAGCAAGCTTTTCAGGAATGATGAACAAAGGAGGAACGAGGGCAAGAAGAAAAGTATCAGTTCAAGCCTGACCAGGAAGAAGGCCAGCAACAACACAGTTTTCAAATGAGGCATAGGGACCTTTGATCTGCTCCAGATTATGGAAGAAGTTACACAATTTCTGAGAATCAGAAGCAGGATTTGGAGACTTTACCCAGCAAAGAACAGGGAGGTGGCTGATTTTTACTTTTATTGGGTGAGCCATAAGTTCGATAGATTTGATCTGTGCTAAGTTATCTAGAACAGCATTCAGGTTCATCCTCTCTTTTTTGGTGCTCTCTGTTGTTTTCCTGCAGATGTATCACTACTACAACTAGATAATGTCATCAGTGCTAGAAAGGAGTGAGGTTTGTTCTCTTAATGTATAATACCAAGATTAACACTAGACATTATCTAGAAGTAAACAATACCCCCCAATCAAGGAAATAGCAACTCAAATGTACAAGCTAACAGTAAACAACAGCCTAATCAAGGAACCACCATGAACACTCTCCCCAACACTGATAGAGCAAGTCACCATTATATTAAGAGAGCAAACCTCACTCTCTTCTAACACTGATGATGTTACCTAGTAGTGGTAATGAAATGTCTGCCAGAAAACAATCAAGCTCAGTGAGCACCAAGGACTCCACAGTTCAACCCTGAGATACAAATATTCTCTTTTCTGTTTGTCTCTCAGACACTTCAGAGATGATCTCTCCACTAATCCTAGCATAGCCTTGGAAGATAAAATACCAAATTTCCCTCAATATTACTTTGCTGAAGAACTGGAGCTGAGGCTGAGAGAAACAATTAGTTGCTGTGGACCACTTACTCTTGTGACAATATGTGACATAGAAATTTACGGGCTTACACTCTTGTAGATTTTCTACTTTTCTGCTGTTTCTTGAAAGTTAATCCTGCCAAGCTGAGTGGGTCTTCCTCTCAACACAGAGGACTGCAGTTTTTTCTATCATCCCATGGCAAAGAACAGTTGAGTGCACAGAAAGCTCGGATCATATCAAAACCCAATATCCCACCCAGGCAATTGATTTCTAATTTTGGATGGATTAGTTGTGTCCATGTATTGTGTATAATATGGGATAGTGGTTAAGTGTTGAATTAAGCCCAAGTTCAAATCCACCCACAGCATTGCCAGTTTGCTGGATGGGTTTTGGATCAATTCATCTCTCTTAGCTCAACCTTCCTTGGTGGGGAAGAATTGGAGGAAGCACTATTTATACTACTTTGAGCTCCTTACTAAAAGGCAGATTTAAATTTATCAAATAAAAGAAATAACTCTGTGAAACACTTTTGGCAACCTGTAACCATATCATTCAACTGCCTCAGCCACAACCAGTTTACAAATTCTGTTACCAACAACTTAAAACTCCTTTCATCTTTCATCGGTATGTTCTTTGCAAAATACATTCTTGGAAAATATATACAGTTCACAAAATTTAAGTTATAGAGGCAGCAGAAAATGATGTTGGTAAGATTCATTATATCCCAGGAGGGAGTTCTCTTTTGTAAATGATGCTTGCCATATTATCACTCTAAACAAAAGAGCCCCTGAATTCTTGTAATGAACAGTGTGAAATTTGTTTAATAGCAGGCCTTGTTTCCCCATGATTTGATTGTATTAGTTTTAAAATCTTGAATCTGTTTTCTTTCTTAGCTGGGATACTAGAGGAATGTAAACTTAAGAATATGATCCAATGAAAGCAAACCAAACAATGTTATACTATTACAATATCAAATAAGCAAAACAAAGGACAGAAGAAAAATGGCAGGGTTGGTACAAATATGTTCGGTGCTTCTTTTTTAGCTATACTACCAGAAAATTGTCTCTGCTCTCTGATAAATACTTAAGCATTTTAGGAGGAGAAGAATCAGGCCCAAAGGTTTTCTTCTCACAACCATCCTTTCCTCCCCCCATCCTCCCAGGGCCTCTAATTTCCTGTCAGTTTAATCTTTGTGCAAGAACAACAATATTTTAATCTGCAGTGGTGCTATCCACTTCTATTCCTTCTCTTGTAGGGAAATATGAAGGCTAGAGTGAGGACCAATATGGATGTGCAAAGTTCCTAGAAGGTCCCACTGTTGGCAGGACCTCTCTTCATCTTCATCCAGATTAGTTAAGCCTTTGATAGCTCTTCACATGGCATGGCCAGTCTTTGGGAGGAGCGATTTTAACAAGAGCAAGTATTTGACTCTAAAGCCCTTGATCTTAATGGGATTAAATGGATGATCTTGTTTTCCTGTTCATACAACATACTAACTCCTCCATGACCCAGTTAAACAGTTTGCAAACTGGGGCAGAAAAAAAACACATTTAATAATCCTGCATACACACTGGTCTTAGGTTCAGAGTCTTGCATGTCCAATAGAAACAGTAAACAACTTTTTCTTTTGGCTGCTCCCATCAGGGGTCGCCACAGCGAATCTTCTGTTTCCATCTTCCTCAGTCTTCAGCATCCTCCTCAGTCACACCGACCTCCTGCAT